>JAIFGZ020000183.1:0-263300 GCA_019925245.2 Oryza australiensis | reverse complement strand
ACCAAGGGATAGCTCACCTTGCTTGTGGGCGCTTCCTTCTTTGACAAACTTCAAGCATGGATTCTCGTTCACAATAACCCTTCTTGAGGGCTTGCTTTCTTCGGAGAAACCAAGACCATGCCCATCTTTGTTGACATGGGTGGCTATGGTCTTGTAGAGGGCGTCTTTTGAGTGATAATTTTTCATACACCCATATATCACCAAGGTGCCCAACCTCCCATTTTTCTTCTTGAGTTACGCTATAGCTTCAATGTTAGTTGCATAGGCATCCAAAACATAGCTACAACACCTAGCACAACCATTGCTAGTGGAGGCATTTGACGACTTAGTGGCTTCATCGGGAGGAGAGGTGCTACTCCAAAGGGTATCAAATTGCACTTCAAGTGCTTTGTGACTTTGGTCCAATGTCACAAGCTTCTCTTGAAGTGAGTCATTGATATCCTTTAGACTAGCCATTGATCCATTGACCGAGGAAAGCTCATTGGTTAATTTCTCAATCCTCTCCCGCTCCTTAGCCAAATCCTCCTCTAGGGCAAGGTTTCTCTTCTTCTCAAGAATGAGCAAGTCCTCTTGCCTTTCGAGGGGATTATCCTTGTAGTCCAATGTCTTCATTAGCTTAGCCACATGTTGCATTGCCGATTTGCTAAAGCTTTTAATCACATCATTCAAATCATCCTCACTTCCCTCATCACTCTCAAGATCATCATCAATAGAGGGCTTGAATGAGGGTATTACCCCTGCGTCCATAGGCCATGAAGCAAGAAGGGTTGGTGTAGCCCTCATCAACGTCACTCAAGTTGGAGAAGAGGCGCTCCTTGGTGGGTGATGAAGACTTGATGGCGATGGTGGCAACTCCTCCATCACCTTCATCCTTCTCCTTGGGATCCGCCTCATCACGGAATACCACACCTCTCCAATGTGAGCTCGCCCAACCTTCTTCTTGACCATCTTTGGCTTGGCTTCATTGTTCTTTGGGCACTCGCCGATGAAATGACCATATTCACCACATTGGAAGCAAGCTCTCTTGGATTGACGGGCTTTTCCTTTGTCTTCACTTCTTTTACTCTTGCCAAATCCTCCTCGGCGAAGGTATTGCTTGAAATTCCTCACCATGAGGGCCATATCTTCATCCTCACTCTCATCTTCACATGAGGCTTGATCACTTGAGGCCTTCAAAACAACTTCCTTGTTCTTAATCATTGCCACATTCTTGGCCATTTGCTTGACCTCCTTCGCTTCTTCTTCTACGAGTCTCGTGAGCAACAATTCTTCCAAGAATGTCACTTGGTGTAAGCCTCTTGAAGTCCTTTCTCTCACGGATGAGAGTGACCAAGGTAGGTTCCTTGGTCCAAAGGCTCGAAGAAGTCTCTTGACCACGACATGATCCATCATGTCTTCACTTCAAGGCCTCGAATCTTGTTGACCAAGAGTATCATGCGATCGTACATCTCTTGAGGAGTCTCATTGTCTTCCATCATGAATCTTCGAGCTTTCCTTCCCAAAGCTCAATCTTCGACTCTCTCACTTCGGGGTGCCTTCATGAGCTACTTGCAATGTGTCCCAAATCTTGTTGGCCTCCTCAAGCCCATCAACCTTGTTGAATTCCTCCGGGCTTAAGGCGGAGAGGATGGCATTGGCGGCTTGAGCATTATGGTGGATACTTAGCTCTTGCTTCGAGTGAGGTCCATATCCTCCGTAGGCACATTGATACTGTGCAAACAATCTTCCAAATGCTAGGATGCAAAGAGATTAGATGCAACTTCATCTTGTGCTTCCAAATGGCATAGTGTGTACCATCAAAGTGACGTGCACGGCCGGAAGGCACGGAGATGAAGTTGTTAGAGAGAATGTTAAGTTTTTGTAATCAAAAGGTATAGAAGCTCCCCATGTCTCCTTGATTGGAGTTTTTTCTCCATTTGCATCGTCTTCATGTTGATTATCCACTCACGAAATCTTGGATCAACTCCAAGCGGTGAAGCCTATCAAGAGCTTAGGCTCGATGCCAATTGAAGGCCCATAAATGTCGCCTAGAGGGGGTGTTGACGGTGGGTTGGCAATCCTCAAAGGGGGTCCCGAGGAGGAGGAAGAGAGTGTGCTAGAGATGTTGTCCTTCATGGATTGGATGGTCGACTTGAGTCCTAGGACGAGCCAAAGAGAAAAGACACGGCGAGCTATCTTTGGTTCATCCCTCCCGAAGGATAATAGGCATACGTCCGGTGTGTGTGATGTTCTTTGATGGGGTGGAGTATAAATTGGGATTACAATGGTGTTGGATCTAGAGTCCTCTCAAGGTCTCTCTTCCTTCCGAATGTTGCTCTCTCTTGGCCACGTTGCCTGTCCTCCCTTTTATAGATCAAGGGGGCAGCAATGGATGAGCTTGGGGGCCAAGAAATCTATGTCTAATGAGCTAAAAGGTGGGAACAAAGAATATCTAAAAAGGTACATGATGGTGCTGTAGTCCTATACACCATGGACATCTTGTGATCTCATTAGCCTTGGGATCCTCCTTACGCATTGTCGGTGGTGTCGAGACCCTGTAGAGTGAAGGGTTACGCGGAGGCTACGCTGCCGAAAACAAAAATTTTAACCGCGCAAACCAGGAACACTTGCAAGTAAGGGCCGATAGATCGTTACCGATTGGAGTAGAGTGCGGCGGAATAGCCAATCGGGGCAATCCGATCCAGGAGCAGCTGTAGCCGATTCCGGAGGCGGTTCGAGTCGTCCGGCCGCGTTCTCACGCCTCGCTCCGTGCGCTTGACCGCAGCTCGATTCCACCCACGGCCGATCAGCTCCGATTGCGGCCGTCCGGCCGATCAACGGCGCGCAACGTAGCGGCGCCTCTACCGGTATCCACACGTCCGGGGACGAGAACGCCGTACACCCGTGTGCTAGCACGCGATGCAAGGCTAGGGTTTGGCTCGAAAGTGGGGAGGGTTTCCGTGGAGATTGATCTCGGCGACTTCATTTGCACGCGATGCAATTGACATGCCGCAACTCTCCACCCTCCCTCCTTTATATAGAGTTGGCCGAGCGGGACTAGTGGCCGATTAGGACTCTATTTTGAATCGGATCTCATCCGTATCTCATAGAGTTGGCCGCCCACACGTCGTAAGCCCATAGGACTTTATCAGATCGGATCCCTATCCGATTGAGCCGTATCCGAGTCCAACTCGAATGCCTGTTCTTATCCCCTTAAGCGTGCGACCACTGTAGGTTCAGGTATACTCGGTTTCGGCTATAGTCTAACTTAGCCGATCGTCGCTCGAGTCTAACTCAGAGCGACTTTCAACCGGCGCCTAGCAGCACATATTGACACCATAGTATACAAGAATAATATCGGCTCACGAACACTGTAATGTGTACACAAATCCCTTTGCCTCACGATACCGGTTAAGCTATAGGCAAGATGTGTGCCATCCCTTCAATAGCTTAACCATTCACTCGAACGGTATTGGATTATCCGTCGTTGATTGACTCCTCAATCAACTTAGCATGGCCATGCATTTCCATAATCCATTACCTCGAGGGCCCAGAGATATCTCTCCAAAGGAGGGGCAAATTCCATCTTGATCACTCACATCCCACTCCATGTTTCATAGCAAACCCGAATACTAGCTTTATAACTACCCGATTACGGAATAGCGTTTGGTAGTCCCAAAGTAGGCTACTACACATGTTGGAATCCATGGTGATCTCGAGGTCTAAGGACTTTGTACCAACACTACACGAGACCAACTAATGGCACATTAATTCTGTAGTGTCTCATGGTGGGTCTATCCAACAATGTGTTCTCCAACACATATGTCCATGTTTATAGATTTGGTATCTCCATACCCATGATCTATGAGACATGATCATCAATCAATAAACATGCCGATCTTAGAATCATATTTGTTCCAACAATATGACATATGATCGAGGATCGTTTAGAAATAGATTCATACATATCGAGTCTCATAAATAAGTCACGTACTTATTGATCAATACAAGATGTCTATTTCATGGGCCGAATAACACTTTATTCATAAATACATAAACATTGACGTGATATCCAACATCTCCATGTTGCCTCTAGGGCATATCACTAACAATCTCCCACTTGCACTAGAGTCAATCATTTAAGTATCTAATACCCATTGCTCTTGTGTGCGCCTCATGCTTCGGTGAGGGAGAGGTTTTGTCGGCGGATCGGCTATGTTGAGATCCGTGTGCACTTTGCATATCTTGACATCACCTCTGTCCACAATCTCACGGATGAGATGATATCGCCGAAGTATGTGTTTGGACTTCGATGTGACCTCGGCTCCTTGGCTTGCGCAATGGCTCCACTATTATCACAATAGAGAGACATTGGACCGGTCTACTGGTCATCACACCAAGCTCGAAACGAATTTCTTGATCCAAATAGCCTCCTTTGCGGCTTCCAAAGCGGCAATGTACTCGGCCTCCGTTGTAGAATCAACAACGGTATCTGCTTGGAACTCTTCCGGTGGTGCGCCTCTGTTCGGGCGGAACACGAACCAGATTGCGATCTATAATCATCCTTGTCCGTTTGGAAGCTAGCATCGGTGTAACCACTTACAACGAGCTCTTCTTCACCTCCATAGACTAGGAACATATCCTTAGTTCTTCTCAAGTACTTAAGGATATTCTTTACTGGCGATCCAGTGTCCTTCACATGGATCGACGAGTATCTGCTCGTAGCACTCAAAGCGTATGAGACATGCGGGCGTGTACAAAGCATGGCATACATGATGGATCCAATTGCCGAAGCATATGGAACCATACCCATCTTATTCCGCTCATCATGTGTCGAGGACACGATTCTTGCTAAGATTAATGCCATGTGACATGGGCAAGAAACCTTTCTTGGAATCATGCATGTTGAACCTTTTCAACACCTTGTCAATGTATGTACTTTGGCTTAATCCAATTAGCCTCTTGGATCTATCTCTATAGATCCGAATGCTAATATGTATGCTTGCCTCCCTAAGTCTTTCATGGAAAAACTATTTTTCAATGAAGACTTGACGGATTCTAGCATAGGGATATCATTTCCAATCAACAATATGTCATCCACATATAAGATTAGAAATACAATTGCGCTCCCACTGACCTTTTTGTAAACACAGGCCTCTTCTTCATTTTTGATGAAACCAAACCCTTTGATTACTTCATCAAAACGAATATTCCAACTCCGAGATGCTTGCTTCAATCCATAAATGGATTTACGTAGCTTGCATATCTTTCCAGCGATTTTGGATCGACAAAACCACGAGGTTGTATCATGTATACATCCTCGCTTAGGTTTCCATTTAGGAAAGCCGTTTTGACATCCATCTGCCATATCTCATAATCGAAATATGCAAGCAATCGCTAGGATAATCCGAATAGATTTAAGCATTGCGACGGGCGAGAAGGTTTCATCATAATCAACTCCTTGAATCTGTTTAAAACCTTTCGCCACCAATCGCCTTATAGATGTGAACATTTCCATCCATATCGGCCTTTTCTTAAAAACCCATTTACACTCAATGGTTTTGACACCATCGAGTGGATCAACCAAGTTCCAAACTTGATTGTCGTACATGGATTCTATTTCGGATTTCATGGCTCCAAGCCACTTGTTGGAATCGGGTCCCACCATCGCTTCCTCATAGGTCTTAGGCTCATCGTTGTCTAACAACAATATATCACGTTATGCACTTTTGCACCTGTACTGTCGGGTGCACGACGTGATCTTTCGAGACCTCAGTGGGGCCCGGTGTGTCTACAAGCGGTGGCGCAACACTTTGCTCCTCTGTTGTGGTTACGTGGTCGCCGAAACGTTTTCGGTGTTTCTTGAACTTCTTCAAGATGCACCACTGCTCCCACTAACCCTTCTTGAAAGAAACTCTTTCTCCAAGAAGACACCGTGTCGGGCGACAAACACTTTGCCTTGTTCCCAGATTATAAAAGTAATATCCCTTAGTTTCCTTAGGATATCCCACAAAGAAGCACTTGTCGGATTTGGGTGTGAGCTTGTCGGGCCCAAACGTTTTACATAAGCCGCATCCCCAAATTTTGAGAAAAGACAAACTAGGGGTTGCCCTGTCCATATCTCATATGGTGTCTTTTCAACCGACTTAGATGGAACTCTATTTAGTGTGGCGCAATTGTTTCAAGAGCATATCCCAAGAAGGATAACGGAAGATCACTTTGGCTCATCATCGACCGCACCATGTCCAACAAGGTGCGATTTCTCCGTTCGGACACCCCATTCCATTGTGGAGTTCTGGCGGAGTCAACTATGGAACAATTCCACAATCTTTCGGATGATTACCAAACTCTTGGCTCAAGTATTCCCCTCCACGATCGATCGTAGAAACTTGATTGTTTTCCTAAATGATTATACTTCATTCGGAATTCTTTGAACTTTTCAAAGGATTCGGACTTATGCCTCATTAAGTAGATATAACCATATCTACTAAAGTCATCAGTAAATGTAATGAAGTACGATAACCTCCTCGGCCGTTGAGCTCATTGGTCCACATACATCGGTATGTACGAGTGCCAATAAGTCACTTGCTCTCTCACTATGTCCCGTGAAAGGTGCCTTTGTCATCTTACCAAGTAAACAAGACTCACATGTCTCAAATGATTCAAAATCAAAAGAGTGAAGCAATCCATCCTTATGGAGCTTCTCCATGCGTTTCTTATTTATATGGCCTAAGCGACAATGCCGGATAAACGTGGGGTTTGTATCATTTGAGAGTTGCCTTTACGTATTAATGTTATAGATGGGAGACGCTTCCAAGATTCAAAACGTATAATCCATTCACCAATGGAGCATGAAAATAGAACATATCTCGAGATATATTGAACAACCATTGTCCATTGATCTAAAATCATATCCTTCCGCTTGCAAACATGAAGCGGAAATAACGTTTTGACATAGTGTTGGAACACAATAACAATTATTCAATTCCAAAACTAATCCTGAAGGTAGATGAAGTGGTACTTGTGCCGACAAGCGTAGCAACGCTTGCTCCATTGCCGACGCGGGTTCACCTCGCCCCTTCTCAATCCTCTACTTCTTCTCATTCCCGCAACGATTTGCAAATATGAGCTACGATCCGGTATCAAATACCCAAGAGTCGGTAGGTGAAGTAGCAAGATTAATGTCTATAACATTAATACCGAAGCGAAGTTACACTTTGCTTCCTTTTGAGATCCTCTATGTACTTCTTGCGGTTCCTCTTCCAGTGGCTTTGTCTCCTTGCAATAGAAGCAAACGACATCGATGCCGCCGACCCTTCTTGCCCTTCTTTGCATTGGAGGCACTCGCGATCTCATCGGGAGTTAACTTCCTCTTGGTGCAAAGTTTCTTGACGGGTGGTTTGCGCTTAGCCTTCGCATCATCATCACATGATGATCGTTTTCTGGATACTCTCCTCACTGTGTTTAGCATCCCATGCAATTCAGCCAAGGTTCTATCCATATTGTTCATGTGATAATTCAATATGAATGGCTCGAAGCTCGGAGGGAGCGGCGGAGAATCACATCGGTAGCCAACTCTTGGCTAAGGGAAAACCCGTTTTCCGGACTCTCAATGTAGCCAATCATCTTTATCACATGCGGGCGACGGGATTCCCTCAACAAGCTCGCACGCAAACAAGGACTTTGAGGTGTTGAACCTCTTGGCCCGAGCTTGGTTCTCAAACATGCCACACAACCCCTGAATAATAGTGTGAGCATCGTTGCTCTCATATTGCTTCGAAGCTCGGGGACATTGTAGCAAGCATGAGACGGCTTATATCTATGGCATCATTAGTGTGCTTCTCATAAGCCCTCCATGCGGTTGCGGTGGCATTATTTGGCAAATCCTCGGGATAGGGTACTTCAAGAACGTACTCCTTACGCTCTTGCTTGAGAACAATTCTCAAGTTGCGATACCAATCCATAAAGTTTGTTCCATTTAATTTTTCCTTTTCAAGAATAGATCGCAAATTAAAGGTACTTGGGTGTAGTATTAGCCGCCATTTATTCTACAACAGAAAAAGCAAAGTTTAGCACAATGTTTATGCTATGTCTATTGTTAAACAATTTAACATTAGACTCCCATTACGTATTTTCCACTTTCCCTCTAGGTTACGTATTGGGTCAAGATCCACATGTTAATTAATTTTCTAGTGAGCTTTGGCATCACGCTAGAAGATTAATAACATCGGTAAGCAACTCCTTGCTAATCACATCTCTATGTGACTCTTGTTGTTGGTGTGACATCTCCATGCCCCGGCCCCAACCTATGCCCCAAGGCCCAAAAGCTGTTTTGATAGCCTTGTTAAGTAAACCAAATGCTCCTGCTTTGTATATGTCGACATATACCCCTCGTGTTATGATAGAGAATGGCACTGACTTTGGCGGACCCACCATTGACGAGCATAACGGTGACGGAGTGCAACATTTGGAAGGGCATCATTTCTACTTAATTTTGTGAGGGATGCTATCCTATCAAACAAACATATCACATATGAAAGCGAGGTAGAATAGCATATAATGAAATAGTATGGCCCCATTCACATGGTGATCTCCATCTCCATGTCGGCGCGAGGATCTCCATCTTCGGCACCATCTTCCAATGTGCATGATGCTTGATTTCTTCAAACTAAGCTACTACTATAGAAGCTCTAATTGAAGATTACATCGACTCACGAGTCGTGAAAGAATATTACAAGCATTGCACGTATGAAAGAATATTACGGGGATTGCACATATGAAAGAATATTACATGCATCACATGCATCTCATACATCTCATACATACAATAGGGCCATACCATCTCAAAGCATTCTCTGCAAAAACAAGTTAGGCGTAGAAACGTTTTCTACTTATCGCAGCTACGACATCGAGACGACCTATAAGGGGGTACGCACACGGCGGTCCCGCTAGCCGGTTAGCGGGCGGGGGGAAGGCTGCCCCTCGCGGGCTTCCGGGCGGCACCGGAACACCACACGAAATTCATAGATCCAATCTATGAAATCGCTTACGAAACCATGTCGGGTATAATCATATTTGTCCGTCTGGTACACTATCAAGGGAGATGGTTTGCGCGGCGCGAGGCGGCTAACAAGATCGGACTACGAGATAGCTTCGGCATAATCACATTATACCGTTCCGATACACTATCAAGGAACGCTATCTCGAACCCAACTCAAACCGAGTTATATGGAAATTGCTTCGACGTAATCACATTACGCCGTTCCGATACACTATCAAGGAACGCAATTACCATTAACTCTCCTCAACGAATCCCGTAAAACCGATTGATCTAATCAACCCGTGCGCAAAACTTGTTCCGGATCCAATCTAAAACCCGAACTAAGCAAGATTAGCTCGATACCACTTTGAAGGGTTACGCGGAGGCTACGCTAGCCGAAACAAAAATTTTAACCGCGCAAACCAGGAACACTTGCAAGTAAGGGCCGATAGATCGTTACCGGATTGGAGTAGAGTGCGGCGGAATAGCCAATCGGGGCAATCCGATCCGAACGGTGTAGCGATTCCATCTTGATCACTCACATCCCACTCCATTTTTCATAGCAAACCCGAAAACTACCTTTATAACTACCCGTTACGGAATAGCGTTTGGTAGTCCCAAAGTAGGCTACTACACATATTGGAATCCATGGTGATCTCGAGGTCTAAGGACTTTGTACCAACACTACCTGAGACCAACTAATGGCACATTAATTCTGTAGTGTCTCATGGTGGGTCTATCCAACAATGTGTTCTCCAACACATATGTCCATGTTTATTGATTTGGTATCTCCATACCCATGATCTATGAGACATGATCATCAATCAATAAACATGCCGATCTTAGAATCATATTTGTTCCAACAATATGACATATGATCGAGGATCGTTTAGAAATAGATTCATACATATCGAGTCTCATAAATAAGTCACGTACTTATTGATCAATACAAGATGTCTATTTCATGGAACCGAATAACACTTTATTCATAAATACATAAACATTGACGTGATATCCAACATCTCCATGTTGCCTCTAGGGCATATCACTAACACCGGAGTTGTCTCCTCCCTCTTCCTCCTTGCGTACCAAGTCTTGTCCCGAGGAAGCTTGAGGTCGGGTGATGAGTTGGGGTCAAGAGAGCAGCCGAGTCGGACTCGGGAAGGTTGGAATGGCCGACCCCGCTAAGGGCCGGGTCCTCGACCACATCCAGGGACTCTCGACTTGACTTGGGTTGGAATTTGATTATGGTCTTTGGGGTACCCGGGTGACACCTCCCACAGAGCCCCAAGCCTAAGGAGGAATGGAACATCCATCCTTAGGATCAAAGTTGTTTTGGCATCGTCTTTAATGGATCCTAAGAGCCTTGAGCCAAGAATTTGGCACGTGCACCGCTCAGTGCACGTGCCGTGTGTAGTTGCCCGAGCCTAAGGGCGAATGGAACATTCGGCCTTAGGGTCAAGCTTTCTTCAAGGTGTTAGTCCCTAGCGGGAGTGTTTGCAGTTCAAGATTTTGCGGGTGCACCGCCTAGGTGCCTTGCAGTGTAGCCCCAGAGCCTAGGGTCGAATGGCACATCAGAGCCTAGGGTCAAATCATCCGAGTGTTCTTTCATTCACCCAATAATTTGAACGGTGCTCGAGGTCAAAAGAGGATATCGAGATCAACAAGTCCACTTTGCCGGAGCATTAGATAGCTCTGCTTCGGCCCGAGAGGAAGGCGGCCTAGCCGCCAACCCCAAGTTGGGAAAACCACCATCCAAGAGCAGTGGTGGTGCGCGAGGTGTTTAGATCTATAGGCCGGAGACGCTAAGCAGTCCCGACCTTGCCGTGGACTAGCTCGAAGCCCACCTTCGAGTCATCGAAGTCACCACCACGAGCAGTGAAGATTGCGGTTGCGGTCGAGACTACCGCCCGGGCTTGTAGTATCCCGACCTTGGCCGGGACTAGCTCGGAAGTCCACTCCAAGTTGAAGAAACCATTACCCTTAGGAAATGGAGGTCACAGTATGGTCAAGGCTGGCTGCTCGTGAGGCGATTGCAGTCCCGACCCCAATTGGGGGCTAGCTAGGAAGCCCTCCACCGGTGTGTGTTGAAGTTCCAACCCGAAGGCCAGTGACGATTTAGCAAAATCGTAGGGGAAGTTTACTTGAACCTCATCGCCAGACGGTTGCTTGGTCTCGGGGTATTCTCCGCATTCGTGGCCCCACCTGACGACTTGAACAGGACACCTACCACGTTTCATCGGGAACCACTAAAATCGGAGCAAAACGATGACTAGTCATGTTCCCACTTTCCACTTTCCCGAAGTGTCGGGCGAGCCAATGGTTGGGGTGAGAAAACAAGAAGAAATACCGGCAATATCTTTGGAAGTTGTGACGGACACAACAAGGACGCCGTTACACTCTCGGGAAGATGAACGGTCCAGATTTGACATCCAAGCACCGTGGCTTAATAAGGAGATGAAGAGATGAGAACGCCTTGGGGGCTCCGCACACGCCATTAATGGTGTTGCACGTCCTCCGAGATTGGCATTGTCGGCCTCATCATCGCCCTTTTATAAGCTCTGCCGCCCAGCTTCCCTTCTTTTTACGCTTCCTAGTCACCGAAGAACTTCAAACCTCCAAGCGCCCAAAAACTTCCTCGGCTCCATCTTGCTCCAAATCACGAACCGCCACCCTTATCGTCGTTGTGTAGTCCGCTTCCGCAAGGGTCGCCTGTTCTTGTTGAAGACCATGGCGCCAAAGAAACGACGAAGAAGGCGGTGAAGACTCCGGTGGTGAGCGGGGATGAGGTCGAGACAAGCTCGGCCTTCGTTCCTTCACGCGCGGGAGGTCGATGATCGAGGAGCTGGTACGGCTCGGCGTCCTCCCTCACCATAGCATCTCGCATGGCGCGCCACACGGGCGAGACGTTCCCAACCCGGACTGCAGGGAGTTGGTCATTTTCTCTACCTTCATCTTGCGTGGCTTTGGGGTGCCGGCCCATCCTTTCATCCTGGGTCTCTGGAGTACTATGACATAGTACTGCAACCTCAATCCGAACTCGATTATCCGGATCTCCATCTTCATCCACCTCTACGAGGCCTACCTTGGGGTAGACATGCACTTCGATCTTTTCACCACTACTTACGCATGCGTCAATCGGGAGCGACGGCGTCGTCGGTGGGGCCGAATTCAGCTCGGGGAGGGATGTCGGACAACTACATCCCCGTCGGCACGACGTCTTCCAACAAAGGGTGGCATGCCGAGTGGTTCTACATCGCGAACCACCAGCCATACCTCGCCGAGGACATCCATAAGGAGCCGACCCCCAATGTCAGCGGGCGGCCATCGGTCGCCCCTGTGACCAAGACCAAGTTGATGAACTCGTCGACTTGGTCGAGGACTGAGGAGCGGGCCTGACCGGCGCCCATGTGGTACACGACTTCGCGCTCCGCGACATCCAACCACTGCAAGAGCAAGGATCGTGCGGTGTACGAGTGCCGGGCGACGCGACGGTCCTTGTCGAATGCGTGCATCACCGGTTGTCAGGCTTTTTCAAAGCTCGACCAGCTCCGGCGAAGGGGGCGGCGCCTTTTCACTGTGGACAACCCTCGCCCCACGGTAAGCTCGACCTCCTTTTTCTCTTCTTTGTTTTTCTTTTGAAAGCTTTTCTCTCGCTCGATGCCTCACCGCCGGGGTTGGTGCTAACGAGGGTCGGGAGGCGTACGTGTCTCTCGCCCGATCCCCACGACGCACTCGGTCGAAAGGCCGAGGGGCCAGAGGGGAAGGGGAGGGGGTAGGAGCTTAAGCTCCAGGAACGGCAGGAGGAGACCAGCGCCGCAACATCGGGAGGTGTCAAGCGGAAGTTGGTCATCCTCTCCTCCTCCGAGGAGATGTACAACGACTCATCGACTCGGACGTGTCAAAGTCGAGGCCCACATCGCCACCAAAGAAGCGGTTCGACTTCAAGCTCGGGACCTTCTCCATGCAAGTGTAATCCTCGAACCCGACAAAGCTCCTCTCCTTCCTTTTTATATTGAGGATTTCTTCTCGATCGGGCCCACCGAGAGACACCGGGCCTCACACCGAGGCGGCCTTGGGGCGGCCGAGGTCGTCGCGTCGGGCGCGACGGGACAGAGGATTACGCCTCACTTGCCGGGGCTCGGGGCTGCGGTGCGGTGGTCGATGCGGGGAGGAGCACCCGGCCGGTAGAGGCCGTCGGGGGGCCTAGGAGGAGGCGGCCAAGAGCGTGGTCGTGCTGATGGCCAAGACGGCCGTTGAGGCCGAATGGGCGGCCAAAGCGGCTGCGACTACGAGCGGCGACGATGGCGATTACGAGGCCGAGGTCGCCGGCTGGACGGTGCAAGCCGCCACCGGCGTGACCGAGTTGGCCGCCGGGGCTGCCGAGGCTGTGGCCGCCGGTTGGCGGAAGAAGGAGAGGATCATCAGACTCCGCCTAGGGCTGTCTTGACAACCTCATTGATGACGAAGTCATGATCGAGCCGCGTGTCAAAGGGCCCATGGTTCTACCGTCGGTCGACGTCGAGGAGCTTCCGATGCCGGGTCGGAGAGCCCGACATTGACAAAATTGCCGGCGGGAGCCCTCGTAGTTGCACCTTGGGGGTCGGGAAGGCTCGGGACACAAACCAAGCGCTTGCCGGAGTTCGAGCACCACCTCGCTTGCCTCGAGAGATATTTCTTGTAAGACTCGGATCCCTTGCCCTCTTTCCTGAATTCTTGCGACTATTCGCCATCCCATGGGAGCCCTCAAGCTGCAGGGCCATCGGCGGCGAGCGAGCTGGAGGAGAAGCTGGTCGAGGCTTGTCACCATAAGTTTGCTTATCTTGCCCTTCTCCCCCGTCCTCGAACCCTAAAATGACTATAAAAATTCTTACAGGTGCCGGGGACGCCCTTGAGCGAGGCTGAAGTCCTCCAAGCCGAGCGAGACGGTGCTCGTGAGTCCCTCGGGCCCTCGACAACGCCCGAGGGGCCACCGAGGAAGCCCGGGGTTCACTAGAGACACGGCTCGGGAGGCTCGGGCTGAGATGGAAAGGCTAACTCGAGCCAAGGCCGAGGCCGAGACGGCCAAGGTTGAAGCGGAGTCGGCTAAGGCCAAGGCGAAGGCGCAAGGCCGGGCGGACTGCCGGGAGGCGAGGCAAAGGTGGCAAGGGCCAAGATGGGGAGGAGCTTTTCCCCACGGAAAGTTTTGATTGCCAAGCGGCAAAGGAGGCAAAGGTGACCAAGACTTCCGCGGACGGTAAGGGCCATTCCCAGCATCCTCCTCCATCCTCATGGTTTTCCTTGCTCTCCTCGATTTTACCTCTCAACCTCGTTTGGCGTAGAGCACGCGTCGATCTCCGGCGGGCAGATCGGGCACATCAAGGAAGCTCCTGGAAGTGGCCGTGGCTCGGCTAGCCGAAGTTCAAGATGGTGCTCTTGCCATTTTGAACAAGGCTGACAACAAGCTTTCGCCGACCCAGGAGACTCAAACCAAGTTCCTCAATCGCCTGTGGGATGGCCCCCATCGCCTTGACATCTTCATAAAAGATGCTGCAAAGGCTAGCACGGGGTGGCCCTCGGCATCCTCGGCGCCATTACCCGGAGGTGAGGATCGCCGACCTCGGTCAAGGGTGGCCGGATGGCATGCAAACTAGCGACATCGATAACATCATTGTCGAGGTCGAGGAGACCACGAAAAGATCATCGACCTTCGTAGTTTTGAGAAATCTTTGCTGTAATAGTCCCTAATTAGGAAGAACAAATTAACTTGTGTTAATATCAGGGTTCTAAGCCCTCTCTTTTGCATTGTCGTGATGAGGAAAGTTCGACCAGGACATGCATAGAGATAGCGTCGCCTATTCGTGTTATTCCTGACAACTTGGCTTTAGATGACAGTCTTTGCCTGCAGCATCCAGGAGAATTCTCGGCCAGAACTCGAAAGGTCTCGGACTAATCTTTTGCGTAGTTGTCCTTCATTTTACGAAATAGGCGAAATAAAAGGTCTCAAAAGGCGAGTTCCCCAAGTAATTTGATCGTACATCGAGCCATTGCGCATTGAGATCCGACCCAAGTCCAACTCCGGGAGGAAAAATCCAACTCTTAACGAAGGGCATGGGGTCGAGCGATGGCACCAGGCTGGGACGTATCAATCCGATACTCGGGGAACAAACCAAGCCAGCAAGTAGTCATAGACTCAGTCGATATCCTTCTATCCTGGGAACCCAGACCACGTGGGATCGGGACCGTGAATCTCAGAGTTGTTAACGCTATAATTTGGTAAGCCCCGGAGTCCCAATCAGCTGGGTTCATATCGGCTCAAAGCTAGTATCGGCTTAGAGTTCTGCATCAGCCGATTGGGTGTTTTTTTGTTATTTCCAGCAGTCGGATTCTTGTTAGATTCGGTTTGGGAAGATCTTATCCAGAAGACACCGAGTTCAAGAAGGATATGACTTGTATCTATTAATTAGGAAGAATTTGTTAGCTTTCTATTTTATCTTTAGGAAAGTTTGTTAGTGTCCAATAAGGACTCGGTTTGTTTCCTTTTATCTTTAGGAAAGATTGAGTCATAATCTGTTAGGATCTCTGTTAGCCCGAGGGTATAAATATGTAAACCCGGGGTTCATGTAATCTATCCTCACGATCAATACAATTCAGCGCATCACCACCTTTTACCTTATCCACTTTGTTTATCATCCGGCGGGACTTGGCACCCGACGCGGGGCTGCATCGGTTAGGTTCGATCTCCGGCGAAGGGGTAAGTCCAAGTGTTGCCTATACGGTATATCGTCTCTATCTTTAGTTTCATTACTTGTTTATAGTCGCATAAACTTAGTTAGTACTTCTCGGTTAGGTCCAATATTCGATCAAGTTGATGTTTCTTTAAACATAATGTCACTTTAGATAGATTTGATATCCATCACATTAGAACGATCTATCAGCTCATTGAGTATTAGATTATCATATGCAATCTCGTCTTTGCATCGGTTAGGTCGACCTACTAGATTGTTATTGATAATCTAAGTCTTGGTAAGCCGATAGGTTGATGCTAATGTTTCATCAGAGGGTTAGCCGATCTTATCTGATGTGTTAAGTTTCCTCTTGATGGTTTTGCCGTCTTGGTTAAATGTAACACATGACCACTTTGATCGATGCCATATTGGCTCGTTTAAATCTATCAGGCAATCATCAACCTTATGATGCATCGGTTAGGTCCTACCTATGAGGTTGTGGTTGTAAGTTAGATTTATGTAAGTCGGTAGGCATCAATCATTGTTTCATCGGAGTTTTAGCCGATGAGTTATCTAGACGTTGCAATCGGCTTACAAGGATTATACGTAAAGTTGGTTTTAGCCGATTGCAGCAAAGGTTTCTAATCACATTGGATCTAATGCCATCGAACCCCGGCCGATGTATGATTCAATCTTCGGATCAATGTCTATTTCATCATGTGATTGGTTTATGCTATACTACATTGTTATATCATCATGTTATCGTCAGCCGATTGCCTTTATATAGATGTTTGCTTAGCACACAGCCGATGGATTAAAACCTTAACTGCATCGGTTGGTATCGGCTGGAATCGCGCCATCGGCCTATCGGCTGATCGGCTATTTTGGCTATCGGCCTATCGGCCGATATGCTTTATGTTTCGCTGCTTTGTATGTCTTGTTAGTGGCAAGATCAAACTGACTGACACGCCCACGCTTCATTAATTTTAGACCTGCACTGGAGCTAAGCAGATCTCCCAGGCCAGCGTGTTGATTTTTTACGTCAACAAGAGCTGATCATGAGTACTTGTGCTAAAGTTATCGAGTCGTTAGGTTGTTAGTTGTCAACCGGGGAGCCTTGCCGAGCCCCCGAGCGGCAAAAGCTAGCTTGACAAACATTCTACCGGGGAACCCCAACCAAACTGGATCAGGGCCGCGTAGCTCAGGGCTGGCATAAGATGTGCGCGGAAGTTGTCAAGTGCGCATTGTTCGCTCGGTGACGAGGCGGGAAGAGAAAGATAATGCAGAGTCATGCAGGGAAAAATGCTTTTGAAAACAAAATAGAGAGATGAAGTGGGAGATTGTCATCAGATTGCCTAAGATGAAGAATAGGGCCCCTACATGGCATGCCAACTGTCCATGGATCGATCGACAGTCCTTAAAGGGGGGTCCCCGAGGAGGAGAAAGAGAGTGTGGTAGAGATGCTGTCCTTCAATGGATCGGATGGTCGACTTGAGTCCTAGGACAAGCCAAAGAGAAAAGTCACGGCGAGCTATCTGGTTACGCCCTCCCGAAGTATAATAGACCTACGTCCAGTGTGTGTGATGTTCTTTGATGGAGTGGAGTATAAAGCTGGGATTACAATGGTGTTGGATGCGGAGTCCTCTCAAGGTCTCTCTTCCTTCGAATGTTGCTCTCTCTTGGCCCCGTTGCCATGTCCTCCCTTTTATATATCAAGGGGGTAGGAACAGATGAGCTTGGGGGCCAAGAAAGCTATGTCTAATGAGCTAAAGGTGGGTACAAAGAATATCTGAAAAGGTACATGATGGTGCTAGGTCCTATACACCGTGGGCATCTTGTGATCTCTTTAGCCTTGGGATCCTCCTTCTGCGCTGTCGGGTGGTGTTAGACCCTGCCGGGTTGTCTCCTCCCTCTTCCTCCTTGCATGCCAAGTCTTGTCCCAGGAAGCTCGAGGTTTGGCGATGAGTCGGGGTTGAGAAGCGATCGAGGTTGGACTCGGGGGAAGGTCGAAACGGCCGACCCTGCTAAGGGGGCTGGGTCCTCGACCACATCCCGAGGACTCTCGACTTGACTTGGGTTGGAATTTGATTTTGGTCTTTGGGGTACCCTGGGGTGACACCTCCCACAGTAGCCCCAAAGCCTAAGGAGAATGGAACATCCATCCTTAGTATCGAGTTGTTTTTGGCGTCGTCTTTAATGGATCCTAAGAGCCTTGAGCCAAGAATTTGGCGGTGCATCGCTCGGGTGCACTGCCGGTGTAGCCCGAGCCTAAGGGCGAATGGAACATTCGGCCTCGGGGTCAAGCTTTGTTCCAAGGTGTTAGTCCCTAGTAGGAGTGTATTCAGTTTGAGATTTTGCAGGTGCACCGCCTAGGTGCACCTTGCAGGTGTAGCCCTCGAGCCTAGGGTCGAATGGCAGATCCGATCCTAGGGGAAAATCATCCAGAGTGTTCTTATGTTCACCCGACGATCTGAACGGTGCTCGAGGTCAAAGGAGGATATCGAGATCAACAAGTCTACCGCCGGAGGCATTAGGTAGCTCTGCTTTGACCGAGAGAAAGGCGGCCTAGCCGCCGCCCCGATCGGAAAACCACTGTCCAAGAGCGGTGGTGGCTGCAAGGTGTTCGGATCTACAGGCCCGGAGGCAGTAAGCAGTCCCGACCTCACCCGTGGAATAGTTCGGAAGCCCACATTCGAGTCGTCGAAGTCACCGCCCTAAAGCAGTGAAGATTGCGGTTGCAGTTGAGACTACCGCCCCAGGGCTTGTAGTAGTCCCGACCTCGACTGGGGACTAGCTCGGAAGTCCACTCCAAGTCGAAGAAACCATTACCCTTAGGAAATGGAGGTCGCAAGTATGGTCGAGACTGCTGCCCGGAGGCTAATTACAGTCCCGAACCTCTCAGCGCTATAAAAATCCTCCCCGTGCTCCCCTCTCTAGTTTCCCCCTCCCCGCGCCCCAACGCTCTCGCCGTGTTTCTCCTCGCTCCGTCGCTCGCCGCTGTCCTCCGGTCAAATGCCACCACCGTTCTAAGCCCCACCGCCGCGCTCCAAGGCCACCGCCACCTTCCTCGCACCACCCCGCACCTTGGCCGCCCCTTGCCCGCCACGAAACACCGCCGTAGTGCCGCCTCCACCACAATCCCAAGCCGCCACCGCCACACCTCCACTTTGGTCGCCCTATTTGTCTCCTCCGCTGCTCGCGGCTTCAATCCAACACTAGCACCGCCGCCATTGCCCAAAGACCATCGGCCGCCACTTTTTCCCAAAATCCCGTTGCTTTCCACGCCGTGCACCATTGTCTTCCCGCGTCGCCGCTCCAATAAGCCACTCTGCTCTCTCTCTTTTCCTATTTTTCGGCACGTTCCTGAGCCACGTCGTGCCTCCCTGCCACCTTGCGCCTGCACGCGCTTGCACGCGTGCCTCTTTTGCCGCTCGTCGGTGGCCTCTTGGCCCTGTGCGCCATCCGCGCCGTCACGTGTCGCTGCGCCACCTCGCTGTTGGCTGCATTCGCATCGCCCCTTTTCCCAGCCGTTGGATCCATCCGGCAGATGGATCCAGGCCGTCGGTTACTGTGGCTGCCCAATCCCCTTCGGAGTGATCCGGGGAGTCCACATGGTGGACCCGTGGACCGGTCCCCATGAACCAGGTTCACACCACCGCGGCTAACGTCAGCCCTCACTCACTGACGTCAGCCTTAGCCGATGACGTTAGCCTTTTGGTCCGCTGACGTCAGCCCTCGGTTTGCTGACGTCACCCGTGCCCGTGTCTGCTGACGTCAGCCCTCGGCTGCTGACGTGAGCATCAGCCTTTTTTCCTTTCAAAAATAGTTAAAAATTGTGCAATAAATTATTTTAATTTTCGGAATTCATTTAAATGGCCCAAAACTTCTAAAATTCATATCTAATCCATTCGAACTCCAAATTGGGCCATTCAAATTGCAAAATTCATCTAAAATTATGATCTAAATGTTTGTTTACTTTTCATGTACTGTTATTTGCGTTTTTTATTAGGGTTTTTCCTTGTTTTGCATGCCAGCGTGTAGATTCTGTCGTTTCCGGAGTTCACGCTCGCGAGGAAAGAGTCAAGAAGGTTGTTTGAAGGAGCAAGCAAGTCACACTTCCCTTGAAGCATATTGATCCTATTTTTATAAATGATTTACATTTTAAAATAAAGTTGCATGTTTTGCTAATTACATGGAACTATGGGATTACCTATGTGTTTGCTTGTGCCATATTTATTTTTTATCCTTTCCTTTGTCAAACTTTGGTGATAATTGGACTAGCTTTAGTCACGATGTTGATTTTTGCTAGAATTATATGCTTAGCCATGCTTAATTACCACTAGCTCACTAAATGGGATAATGACACTATTTATTCTAGTCTACGATGAGTGCAAGCTCGAAACGCTTGGCCATGTCTTATTGGTCATAATTATCTCAACTAAAATATGACTTAATGGTGGGTTTGTGGGTGCATGGTTTTGGATTGTTGCACCCATGGCAATTAAGGGTCGGTTCATGGGAAACCACGAAAGAATTACGGTGCTTACCACAAGCAAGAATGGGCAAGCTGCTAGACCCGGCCATAGCCGGTCGTGGACGCGTAGCTTAGGGCAGACCATGAGCGTAGCGAAGAAGTTATTGAGCATGCGTGGGCTACCCAAGGGTTTGGGAAAAAGATGAAACGGAGAATGAGAAACAACTGAAGGCATGACCCTGCAAAACGTGAATGTTTTAAAGAAAAGTTGAGTTCCGAATACTTATTTGCGGTAGTGTTGAATCGCGCAAGCGCTCCTCGTTCCATGAGATCGGCATCTCCTACCCGCCACGAAGTAGACGGGCAAGGAAACCACCATCGCACCACTCGAATTGATGAAGATGAACCCCTACAGGCGCGCCAACGTTTGACGGGTGGTCGATCAGTCCTCCAAGTGGGCTACACGAGGAGGTGAAAGAGTGGTCGGGAACGTCTATCAAAAGGGCGTGATGGTCGACTCAAGATAAAAAGTGAGCTAGAGAGATTTTTAGACAGGTTTGGCCCTCCCAGAGGATAACAAGCCTACGTCCTATGTTCTTTGTTGGGGTGGTGTGTGAAATAGAGTACAATGGATGAGAGTTCTTGGGGTTCTAGAGATCAGACGTAGCTCCCAAAGAATCGATCCCCCTCACAGCGGACCTACCCTCCCTTTTATAGATCAAGGGGGCAGTTACAAGAGGATTTGGGGGCCATGAAAGCTAAGACTAAAAGTTAAAAAGAAAATACAAACAAGATCTAAAAAAGTACATAGAGATCCTCCCGGGTCATGCTCTGTGGGTATCTCGCGCTCCACCTTGCCTTGGGATCCGTCCTCCGTAGGTACCTCTGCGCAGTCTTGTCGGGTGACATCATCTTCTGTTGGGTTGTCCTCTCCTTGTCTTTTCCATGATCCTTGTGATGCAAGCCTTCTATCCCGAGGAGTTCGGAGGTCGGGATGATGAGCCATAGTTGGGATAGGTCACTGAGTCAAAACAGTCGGGGGATCAGGGCTCCCGACCCCAAGGGAAAGTCGGGCTCCTAACCACCTCCTTAAGACTACTAGTCTGACTTAAGCTGAACTTAAATCCGCTACGTGGGCTACCCCGGGGTGATACCCCCCACAATCCTCAGGTGTCGCATGGTACAAAGAAATTGTATGGTGAGAACACGTTGTGGGGGGTAACACCCCGGGGTAGCCCATAGAGCGGAGCTAAGATTAGCTGAAGTCAGACTGGTAGTCCTCGGGAGGTGGTCAGAAGCCTGACCTTCCCTTGGGGTCGAGAGCCCCAACCCCCTGACTGTCCCGACTTGGGTGTCCTATCCCGACTACAGCTCTTCGGCCCGACCTACGATCTTATCGGGATGGAAGGCTTGTACTGCAAGGATCATGGAAAAGACAAGGAGGGGAAAACTCGATTGAAGATGACGTTACCCGACAAGACTGCGTGGAAGGTACCTGGGGAGGACGGATCCCAAGGCAAGGTGGAGCGCGAGATACCCACGGAGCGTAGGACCCAGGGGGATCTCTATGTACTTTTCAGATGTTGTTTGTACTTGCTTTTTAGCTTTTAGTCTTAGCTTTCTTGGCCCCAAAGTCCTCTTGTAACTGCTCCCCTTGATCTATAAAAGGGAGGGCATGTCCGCTATGAGGGGGGATCGATTCTTTGGGGGGATGGATTCTTTGGGAGCTAGGTCTAATCTCTAGAACGCTAAGAACTCTCATCCATTGTACTCTGTTTCAAACACCACCCTAAGAAAGAACATAGGACGTAGGCTTGTTATCCTCCGGGAGGGCCGAACCTGTCTAAAATATCTCTGGCTCACTTTTTCTCTTGAGTTGACCATCGCACCTTTCACCTCCTTGGGTAGCCCCTTGGATGACTGATCGATCACCTGTCGATAGTTGGCGCGCCATGTAGGAGTTCGAGCGATGCGATGGCGGTTTTCTTCTCCACTGAATTCACCTTACCCGCAGGGATGATGTTCATCTTCGGGAGCTGGCCTTTCGTGCCAACGACTTCAGCCACGTCACCCTCTCCCAGGAGGCTTCTAGAGAGCTGGCACGTGTTGCTTCTCAGCGATGTGCAACGGCGGTGATGAGGCACGCGTCACCACGCCCAGTGGCCCTGGCGTCAGTGGCACGTCCTGTCGCGAAGGTCTGGCAGCCCAAGCCCCCAACAGCCCGCGCGATGGTCTTGAGGCGGATGCATGGACGTGCATCGGCGTGTCGTGGGCTACCGCACTACATGCCCGGTTTCTCCACCACGTGGGCGTCGCCGCTTTGTTCCCACCGCTGCTGGATGCATAGCCACCTCTAAGACTATTACTATTAAAATGATGTGATTTAGATGAGCTGAACTTTAGATATTAATATAAAATTCATCTTACTCCTTTTTGAGTAAACTTAAGTTACGTATAATCACCAAAATACATACCTTCAAATTATAAAATAAAAATATGTGCTTACGAATAGCAAAACCCTTAAATATTTATATAAGGAATAAACAACTTATTGCACACTTAAAATTGTTAAATTTGTAGTAAATTCATTTTTTTATCCATTTGAAGTGAACTAAGTCTCTGTAAAACCAGCAAGTAATGAACTTCAATTATGTAAAATAAAATATGGCAACTCATGTACAAAATATGTAGGAAACCTTAAATAGTTAACTTAGGTGCTAATCACAATAGATAAATTAAGCACTATATCTATGTATGTATAGAAGTATACATAAATTGTATCCTAGCTCCAAGTAAATAAAAATAGAACATGTTGAACCAGAGAGGCCATAGTTCCATCCTTATACACTAAGATTTAGAGCACTTAGCTCATATAACTAATCCTAGGTTGATATGTAAATTAGCTAACATGAGAGCACTCCCTAGTTTATAAAATATGTAGTGGAGCAAATTAAACTCTAAAAATTTGAACAAAGATTAGATTTGTTAACTAAATTATTTATTTTTATACATCACTAGAAAATATAACATGCTCTAAAAATAAAACCTCTAAAGCCATATATGTGTAGAGACTATGTACCTAGAACACATTATAACTTGTAAACTGTATAAGAAATCCTTAGTAACTCCAAAAATTGTGAAACCAAATGTGTTAAGCTTAGAAAACACATTGCTACTGTTAGTGATATGCCCTAGAGGCAACATGGAGATGTTGAATATCATGGTTAATGTTTATGTATTTATGAATAAAGTGTTATTCAGTTCCATGAAATAGACATCTTGTATTTATCAATAAGTACGTAACTTATTTATGAGACTCTTTATATATGAATCTATTTCTAAACGATCCGTGATCATATATCATATTGTTGGAACAAATATGATTCTAAGACCGGCATGTTTATTGATTGATGATCACGTCTCATAGATCATGGTATTGAGATACCAAATCAATATACATGGACATGTGTTAGAGAACACATTGTTGGATAGACCCACCCTGAGACACTACAGGAATTAATGTGCCATTAGTTGGTCTCAAGTAGTGTTGGTGCAAAATCTTTAGACCTGAGATCATCATGGATTACAACATGTGTAGTAGCCTACTTTGGGACTACCAAATGCTATTCCTTAACTGGGTAGTTATAAAAGTAGTCTTTGGGTTTGCTATGAAACATGGAGTGGGATGTGAGTGATCAAGATGGAATTTGCCCCTCCTTTGGGAGAGATATCTCTGGGCCCCTCGAGGTAATGGATTATGGAAGTGCATGGCCATGCCAAGTCGATTGAGGAGTCAATCAACAGACAGATAATCCAATACGGTTCGAGTGAATGGTTAAGCTATTGAAGGGATGACACACATCTTGCCTATAGCTTAATTGGTATCATGAGGCAAAGGGATTACAGGTTCAGAGCCGATATTATGTTCTTGTATACTATGGTGTCAATATGTGCTGCTAGGCGCCACTGTTGACAAATTGGCTGAGTTAGACTTAAGCCGAAGCCGAGTATACCTGAACCTACAGGGTCTCACGCTTAAGGGGATAAGAACAGAAATTCGAGTTGGACTCAGATACGGCTCGATCGGATAGAGTCCTATGGGCTTACGAAGTATGGGTGGCCAACTCTATGAGATTCGGATTGAATCCAATTCAAAATAGAGTCCCGATCGGCCACTAGACCCGGTCGGCCAACTCTATATAAAGGGGCGAGGGGTGGAGAGTTGCTGCATTGCATTAAACCGAATCAATCTGATTTGGCGCAACGAAGTCGGCGAGATCAATCTCCTCCGAACGTGTGGATACCGGTAGAGGCACTGCTACGTTGCGGTGCTGTTCATCGGCTACAAATCGGCTGCGATCGGACAATTCGGTTGTGGCTCATCGGAGCGAAGCGGCTGCGGCGGATCGGCAGCGTGAGCGCGGTACGATGAATCGGCGAGTCGGCGAGGTTAGATCGGCTCCGGCATCGGGAATCGGCTACGTCGGATCGGTGTAGCGAATCGGCGGTGATCAGTGCACTTTCCGGATCGGATAGCTCTGATTGGGTATTTCCGCTGCATACTCCAATCGGTAACGATCTATCAACCCTTACTTGCAAGTGTTCCTGGTTTGCGCGGTAGAAATTTTTGTTATTAGCTATCGTAGCTTCCGCGTAACCCTTCATCTACACCTCGAGAAGTCAAACTTAATAAAAATCACTTTGCAAAAATATTTTATAACACTACCTTGGTAATTACTACCATATATAGACATAACTTCTAAAATTCATATTTCACAAATAAAAAGAGATAAAATAAGAATAATTCCACCTAAATTCATCTTAGACCAGAACATATCTACTGTGCACAAATCATGAATTTTAGAGCATTTTGGATTTTTCCCCATATTTTGGTGTTTAATTGCATAACGTGTACTTTTTATAGATAATTGCTTAAACGGTGAAGAAGTGATTTAGGTGCTGACATTTTCCAGTTACAAGGTAAGTTCCACCTCCCTCTCTCTTTGAACACTTTGAACTAATGTTTCGGAGGTTATTGAAAATGTTTGCAAATCTTGCATGTCGATTGTACACTAATAAATTAAAATCTTGTTAAACCTGTTAGACAAACTCCTATTACTTGCATTATCCCCTTAACCCCACATATGTCCATATCCCTCATTCCTAACCATAGGTAAAATATGACTATACCACCTTATGTCATAAGTTTTGATATCACTAGAGTACTATAATGCTTAGCCACGCATAAAATGCTTTTCCTTGTCATTATGGGCTCATTACAAACATGAAAATTTTATTTTTAAATATTCTGGACAGAATTTGAATACTTGAAATTTTGACAAATAAATTTGTGAAAAACATGGATTTTAGGTTTGGGCCTCAAGTGGCATGCGATGATGTATTTGTATGTCGATAGGGAAGAGTGTGCCCAAACCGACCTAAGGACTTCACTCAATGTCGGTTCATTTCGTATACGGTACAACCACATGTGTTAGTATGGGATGACCTAAGCTAACTAATCTACTTAGCACCTAGCCTTGCACTAAGGTAGGCCAGTGTGTATGGGTTTGTATAACCCAGAGGAACTTCCTATTTACCCTGATGGGTAGTTTAGGCGACTAAGTCTATCCAATACAATAATATTGTGCCACGTGGGTGGGTTCTTGTCGTGTCCGCCACCATGGCGTTAAGTTTAAAGTGGGGCCATGCCACTTGATGGTTCTAGGTTATATTCCAGTATGCCTAGGATGGAGGAACATGTATCGTGCTGGTGCAAGGCTAGAGATTAAGTAGTGTAAAGGCTTCGTTGTGACCTCTAGTCTGTACTCAATGTGTAGAGTATGGTGGTACCGACGGGTACCGAGCAAAACTAGAGCGCTTCACTTCAAGTGAGCAATTCACATCATGTGGGTAAAGTGTACAAACTCTGCAAAGTCTAAACTAATTGATTAGCCGTGCTCACAGTCAAGAGCGACGTGTGGATATGTATTAAGTATAGACTTGTGTTTATTCTTCGAATGCTGAAATTTACCTTCAAATTATGTTGAGTTTTGTGGATGATCTCCTTGCTGCCATGGATGGCAATGATTTGTATATTTAAACATGATTAATGACTACTTTGATGCCCATATGCTAAGGACTTGCTTGCTTAAATTACATTTGAAAGCAAAACTGATTTGAAAGTGTTTTATGCAAATAAAACTTGCTTTGTGCTAAAATGAACCATATTATGCCTTCCTTGATTATATGCCCTAAATGTAGAGTGTTATGCTTGTCTTGGTGCTTGCCGACATTATTAGACTTTGCTTGTAGGTATTGACTTAGTCCTTGAGTGATGCGGGTTTACGATTTGCTTCTTCTAGGATTGAACTTAATGGGGTAAACCCTAGTCGGTGTGCTTGTGGATGGGTAGTCAAGCTTCCGCTTTGTTCTCGATTTATGTATATATATTTGGCCGGTCGACCTATGTGATTATTAAGTCGATATAAGTCTTTAAATTCCTTTCATCTTAAATGTGTTTGCTATGTATGCCCATGCTTAAGATGAAAGTGTGAATCTAGTGCACATCCTGGGAACTAGATTCACATGGGAACTAGATTTGAAGCGTTTCACTTCATCTTGCAAACATAATGAGAGGTCCAGGTCCTCTCCGACAAAGAATTACCGCACTGAGTTTGTTAGGTTATGCATGGCGACTTCAAAACGCCGCCGCGTGGTGCTCGGGTGTCACACGCCCTTGCCATGTTCATGGCAATTCCGCACTATGCGTACTGGTTCTCAAGATTCCAGGGCTTGCCAACACGATTTCCGTTTGTGTCAGGGTTGACACCTCCCTCGCTGGCGAGAGGAAAAACCTCTCTCTAGGCGGGGACGTCGACCCCTCCATCCCTCCAAGATCATATTGATTGGCACGAGCTCGGACGAGGGTGAGAGGGCGCAGCTTGTTGGCTTCCCAGGATCGGGCTTCGGTGAGCATGCATAGCAATCAGCGACGCCGGGAGAGCCCGGGGAACTAGCCGAGCATGATCTACATGACTTCCCCGACGCAAGGCCGAAGCTATCGGTGGAGTTTGGCGGTCGCAAGGAGCTTGTGGGCTTTGTTTCCTTCAAAAAAGGTGTACCTAACGAGTTGTTTGCCGACCGGTCCTTGTAAAAAAGAAAGAGCGAGAGGGGAATGGAGAATGAGTTTCGGTTATTTTGACTTGAGCAAGCTATGACCAAAAGACCCTTGTTCCACCCCCGCTCCTACGCCGGTTTCGTCGAACGCCCGGAACCTCGAAGACCCGCACAAACGCTACACTCGAGCAACTAAGTTCCCTGTTCCCGACCCTCCTCATAAAGAATTTATGTTTGTGGCATTTTATCTCTTGCTAGCATAATTTTCCATTTTACCAAACTTCGAACCCCCAAGTAGCCTACACACCGTGCTTGATGACTTCTTCACTACGCTTACGGCATGTCTGAGCTACATGACCTCGATCGGTGGCGATCGGGGTTCTCCGAAAGGAAGCTCATTAAGCACGTTAGCGAAACCCGAGGGCTCGGCTGTTTTTCCAAACAGCCTACATCCGCCCAACAATGCCCCAATCTGAGCTGAGTGTTCCCAACCCACTTGGGTCAGAGTTCCTCGGAAAGGAGATTGTTGGCTGCACCTTGGCTACTCGGGGGCTCGGTAGCCTCCCCAAGTGCTCATCTGTAGCCTATTCGACCAAGCGTGATGGTTGCTCCGACGCCCTTCGGATTAGGGGCTCCCTCCCAACCTGGAGTTGGCTAGGGCTGGAACCGATCATGGCTTAGCAGGATACAACACATTGAAGGGTTACGCGGAGGCTACGCTAGCCGAAAACAAAAACTTTTAACCACGCAAACCAGGAACACTTGCAAGTAAGGGCCGATAGATCGTTACCGATTGGAGTATGCAGCGGAAATAGCCAATCAGGGCTATCCGATCTGGAACTGTGTAGCCGGTTCCCGCAAGCCGACAGCCGATTCCCGGGGACAGCCGATTCGCCAATCGGTCGATTCGTGGAGTCGTCCAGTCACGTTCTTGCGCCTTGCTCCGTGCGCCCGACCGCAGCCGATCCGAAGCCAATCAACAGCGCGCAACGTAGCAGCGCCTCTACCGGTATCCACATGTCCAGGGACAAAACGCCGTACACCCGTGTGCTAGCACGCGATGCAAGGCTAGGGTTTGGCTCGAAAGTGGGGAGGGTTTCCGTGGAGATTGATCTCGGCGACTTTTGTTGCGGATTTGGTTCAACGCGATGCAATTGACATGCCGCAGCTCTCCACCCCTCCCTACTTTATATAGAGTTGGCCGACTGGGACTAGTGGCCGATCAGGACTCTATTTTGAATCGGATCCTATCCGAATCTCACAGAGTTGGCCGCCCATACGTCGTAAGCCTATGTGACTCTATCCGATCGGATCTCTATCCGATCGAGCAGTATTCGAGTCCAACTCGAATGCCTGTTCTTATCCCCTTAAGCGTGCGACCCTGTAGGTTCAGGTATACTCGGTTTCGGCTATAGTCCAACTTAGCCGATCGTCGGCTCGAGTCCAACTCAGCCGACTCCGTCAACACGGCGCCTAGCAAGCACATATTGACACCATAGTATACAAGAATATAATATCGGCTCGAACCTGTAATGTGTACACAAATCCCTTTGCCTCACGATACCAATTAAGCTATAGGCAAGATGTGTGCCATCCCTTCAATAGCTTAACCATTCACTCGAACCGTATTGGATTATCTGTCTGTTGATTGACTCCCCAATCAACTTAGCATGGCCATGCATTTCCATAATCCATTACCTCGAGGGGCCCAGAGATATCTCTCCAAAGGAGGGGCAAATTCCATCTTGATCACTCACATCCCACTCCATGTTTCATAGCAAACCCGAAAACTACCTTTATAACTACCCGTTACGGAATAGCGTTTGGTAGTCCCAAAGTAGGCTACTACACATGTTGGAATCCATGGTGATCTCAGGTCTAAGGACTTTGTACCAACACTACCTGAGACCAACTAATGACACATTAATTCCTGTAGTGTCTCATGGTGGGTCTATCCAACAATGTGTTCTCCAACACATGTGTCCATGTTTATTGATTTGGTATCTCCATACCCATGATCTATGAAACATGATCATCAATCAATAAACATGCCGATCTTAGAATCATATTTGTTCCAACAATATGACATATGATCAGGGATCGTTTAGAAATAGATTCATATATATCGAGTCTCATAAATAAGTCACGTACTTATTGATCAATACAAGATGTCTATTTCATGGATTTGAATAACACTTTATTCATAAATACATAAACATTAACGTGATATCCAACATCTCCATGTTGCCTCTAGGGCATATCACTAACACACATATGAGCTTGGGGGCTCTGCCACCCAACCATTCGAAGCATACACGACCAAGTTGCTCGATCTTGACTAGGAGCCCCTTGGATTCGTCCGTCATGGGCATAAGTCAATCGACCTCGAAGGTCATACATGCAGCGAATGGTTGGTTATTTCTTCGCGCGCCCATTTGCCGCGTACATGGCTAAGTTGCTCGGGCATGACTGGGAATCCCCCGGATCCATTCTATCGAGGCCCTAAGTCGCCTGATCTCGAAGGACATACACGCAACAAATTGTCAGCCTTTTCTTCGTTTGCCCATTCGTTATGTACATGGCTAAGTCACTAGGGCATGACTGGGAATCCATCGGATCCATTCTGTCATGGTCCTAAGTCGCTCGGCCTCGATGGTCATACACGTAGCGAATTGTTGGCAATTTTCCTGCTCAGCTGTTCATTGCGTATACGGCTAAGTTGCTTAGGATTTACCTGGGAATCCTCCGGATCCGTCCGTCGAAGCCCCAAGCCGCTCGCCACGGAGGGTCGACACGCAATGGGTAGTTAGCGGTTCCTTGCCTAGTCTCTTTGCATGCCTATACTGCAACATAAATGACCAGGACCGCTCGAGCCAGTGGGATCCCTCCGGATGCGTTGTCAAGGGTCTAAACTGCTTGAGTGATGAGGTCGAATATGTGGCGAATAGTTGGTTGTCTCCCAATACCTAAAATGCTTAAGATCGACAAAAAGCTCTTTGGACTAGCTCCGTCGAGGGCATGAAGTCACTAAAGCATGGTATACAGACACACAGCGAATTGAAGGCATTAAAGGCTTCATCCACTTTGATAAGTAAAATTAAAAGCTTTATTACATCAAAAGATAAAGTCTTTATTTTCCCAACCTGGTCGGCCCTGCTTGTTTTCCTAGGTGCTCGCGATCGACTAAAAGTCATTTTGGAGATGATTTTTTTGGCTGTTGGCTCAATTTCAGCATAGATGACAGCGACATAGGCCTTCGAGACGTCGACTGGCCATCCCTCGGCAACCGCTTCGAACTTGGCGTGGGGGTACATCTTGTGCACCACTCCAAGGATGTGCGTCATCACTTACTTCGCCATGATCCGGACGAAATCTCGAAAGCGCTTCGGCCCCTCAAGAAGACATGATATGAGTGTGTCCTAGGTCTCGTCGTCAATCATATGCTCGGAGTCTGCTTTGGGAAGGAGAGCTCGAGCACCTTCGTGGGATCGTTTCCACCAGGCCTCGGCCACCTCCAAGCGGGCTTTGAGGATTTCAAATTGTTCGCCAAGGGTCGAGAGTCGGTTTGCACGAGAAGAGGTTGGATGGCATCAGTAAAAAATGAGACAACACAGAGAGTGACTGGCATGGGTACTGACTCATAGCACCCTCCCACGCCGCCTCGGACGAGGCCAGCGTCGTCTCGGCCCCGACCTTTTCCTCCTCCGATGATACCAACATTGCCTAGGCCTCAACCCTCACCACTTCCAGAGCCGACGACCTGGCCTCGGCCAAGCCCTTGCCTCCTCGGATGCTTTGAGCATGGCTTGGTCTCGACCTTTGCCGCCTCCGAGGCAGCCAGTTTAGCTTCCACCTCAGCCCTTGTTGCTTCGGCCTGCGCCTAGCTGAATCCGAAGCTGCAAGCTTGGCCTTGATCTTGTTACGTGTCGCCTCTGCCTTGATCATTGCCGACTCCGATGCGACTAGCCGGCCTCGGCGTCCACCTTTGCTGCCTCGGCTGAGCCTTGTCGAATCCGGCTCGGCCAACTCGATCTCGCTTGTTTCCTCGCTAATTTGGCCGGACCTAGCCCCGGCCAAAAACTTTTCTTGGCCTTGGCCTTCGCGGCCTCCGACGCTGTCACCTTGGCTTCGGCCTCTTTACGGGTGAGCCACGTGCCCCGAGCATTCTGCGGGTAGCATCCCGCCGCTCGAGCCTCTTGGAGCAAGCTGCGGCCTTCCTAGCGGTCTCCATATGCATTGCAGCGTAAGCCAGAGCCTCGTTGGCAACTACTGAAAAAGAAGATTTTGCAAATGGCGAAAACAAAGGATGAAAGGTTCAGGCGACAGACTCACGCTAGGAAGCATCGACCAACCACGCCTCTAGTTCCTGGACCTCCTCGGCAGGTGGCGATTGGTGGGTGCTCACCATAAAGAGGCAGCATAGGCAACATATAATTTGTTTTAATTCAGCCGCCCGCTCTGCCTCGTGGATAGGGCGCTCTTCAATCGTCAACCCGCCTTTGGAACCGGGTTGGTCCTCGGTGCGCCTGTTCGCTGGCACTCCGGTGTTCAGAGTAGGTTGCTCCTCGGTCACCACCCCAACCGGTTGCGCCCCAAGGGCCTGGGGCATGGAGCAAGAGAAGACGATGGGGAAAGCGATCAGGTCCCGATTAAACTCCGGAACTTTTGCCTCACCCAAGTCATCGACTCCTGTTTCCACCGTCTTCGTCACCTCCACCTTTGACCCCTCCATTGGTCCCACCAGGGAGCCTACTTCAGTCATTGTTTCGCCTCCTCTGCGACCGAATCGCTTTTTGTGGGAGGCTGCTGCGGACACCACGGTGGTAGCCGAGGGGATGGTTTGGTTCCCTCTGTCCCGGCTGGATAGGTGATTCTGCCACCCTCGGTGGCTCCTGTTCATCGAGGTCGGCATCTTCCGGCGGCCTGCGCACACACCTGGTTGACGAAGGACAAGAGAGGCAAGTAGGGGTGGGCGTTCGGTCTGACCGACCCGATCGGTCTTCGGTCTTCGGTTAGTTCGATCTTTAGAAAGTTAGGACCGAACTCGGTGTTTAAAAAGATAGGAACGAGCACTTTGGTCTTTGGTTAGTTTGGTTCGGTCTTCGGTCAGGACCGAAATTTTCAGGACAGGTCACATTTCAATTAGCTAGTTCACTAAACAACGTGATGTCATTTTCCAACATAAAAGTTGTTGCAAGCAACAATTAAACAAGTTCAAACAAACATACAACTTACAAGTGCCAACAATTAAAAGTTCCAAATAACAATTGATAAACAACAAATGAGCAAACGGTAGGTCGGGGAGGACCAAACTTTGGTCACTTTGGTTAGTTCGAAACCGAGGCCCAAGACCGAAGTTTATTAGGTTATTTTGGTTATTGCATTCTTAAGACCAAAATTTAATTTGGTCTTTCGGTTTTGGTCTTTTTGATTTTGGTCTCTGTCAATTTAGTTCGGTTCTTCGGTCTCAGTTATTTTTGCCCACCCCTAGAGGCAAGTACAAAGAATCACAAGCGGGCGCATCACACACCTAGTTGACATCGCGGACCTGAAGCTAACGAGCCTCGGTACCTTCTTCCGGGTTCTCGACGCGCCAGGCTTTGAAGCTCCGCTTGATTCGGACGACGGCGATGTAGGCCTCGTGTTGACATCTCTCAACACTTCCTCGCTCGATGAGGCATCCAGTTTCCTCTTGGCGCCGCGGAGGGCCGGGCCCCTGGCGCCGTCCTCAGGCCAGAAGTTGACTGAGGGAACCGGATCTCGGGACATTCCCCTTCATAGCCACCACCTCAGGGATCGGTGACAGCGACACATAAACGGACATCTCCTGCTGAGTGTTAGCACCTGGAAGGTAAGATGTCGAAAAAAAGAGGAAGGAAGGAAAAAGAGGGAGGTCAGACTAACCTCTGATCACAGGTTCGAGAGGCTGTAGGAAAGCCCCCCCTCCCCGCGCTGAAGTTGGTCGAACTTGAGAAGAATGTCCCCAACCTCCGCCGTATGTAATCAGGGGAGACTACGGCCTCCTAAGCCGGGTCCGGGCAGCCCGGACACCCGTAGGCTGGCGTCTCCCTATTCTTACAAGGCTGCAAACCCCGAAGAGCGAAGTTATCCTCTACCTTCACCCTGTTCAAGCCTTGCCCCCTCAGGACCTCAACCTTCGCCATCAGCTCCTCCACCTAGTCCAGCTTAGCATTGGGGCAGGGGGCTGACCAGGTGGTCATCGAGACCAGCTCCTGGTTGATCTCGGAAGAGATAGCCGGCTTGAGGTTCTTGACATAGAACCACTCGGCATGCCATCCATTGTTGGAAGACGTCAGGTCGACCGGGATGTAGCGCTAGGACATTTTCTCCTGGAATTGAATCCCGGCCCCACCGACCACGACGCCGACCATTCACCGGAGGCAGAAGTAATGCCGAAACAAATTGAAATGCGGGTCTATCCCAATATAGGCCTCACAGAGATGGATGAAGAGAGAGATATGAAGAATGGAATTGGGGTTGAGGTTGCTGAGGGAGATGTCATAGTAGTGGAGTAGGCCCTAGACAAAGGGGTGGGTCGGTACTCCAAATCCGCGAAGGAAGAAAGGAGAAGACCACTAGCTCACCAGAGTCGGGGGTCGAAAACATCTCCCCCGGGCTGAGCGCCACTCTACGATCTCTCGCGGCGGGAGGACGTCGGCCATCACTAGCTCCTCCAACATCTCACTCCCGGTGCGTGAGGGGACGAAGGCCGAGCTCTGCTCGGTGCCTTCGCCACCGTTGGTTGAGCCCTTCCTACCTTTCTTTGAGGTCTTCTTGATGGGCGCCATTGGTTTCATAGAAAACAACTGGCGACCTTTGCGATAGCACACCATGCAACGGCAATGGAGGTGGCGGCCTTGTGTGCTAGAGCAGCGAGGAGCCAGGAAGCGAAAGCGATTGTGCGAGGGCAAAGGATTTGTGAATTTTTGAGCGGAAAGGAGGCGTGGAGGAGAAGGAAGGCAAAACAATAGGGCTTAAAAGGGGCAATGATGGGCCTGACAGCGCCTTTTTTGAAAACACACAACGCCGTTAACGGCGTATGCTAGGCATCCGAGGCGCCCCGACCCATCCGGCTCCCAGGCGGCCACGTCAGCCCAGTGGTTGATCTGAGCCATTGGTAACCTAGAGCGGTTCACGGTGCATGAGTGGTGCGCGTTACGTGTCCCGTTGAAACCACCATTGGGCCCACCACTTCGCCCGAGCGACAAATCTTGGTCGTTGGATCTACGAACCATTGGGGATAAAGGGGCAACTTGATGTATGAGCCTACCGTTCCATGACCTTGGTCTTGACGGCCTTATTGGGACGTGACTGGTGCACAGTTCAAACTGTAAGTGGCCCACATGCATAGCACGCGCCCCGAGCTTCAGCAACCTCTCGATGACCAATTCCTTAGGATTTTCCTTCGGCCACCCCGACCCCCATCAGCCTCCGGGCTATGGCAAATCGGTTGTTAGCCTCCGGGCTGTGACCTCGGGCTGATCACCGTCAGGCTTCGGGCAATGGCATATCGGCCAACAGCCTTCGGGCTATGGCATATCGGTCGCTAGCCTCTAAGACTGTGACTTCCGAGCTATGTCCCTCTGTCGACCATTGTCAGCCTCAGGGTTATGGTATGGCCGACCGCCATCTACCTTTGAGCTACAGCAACTCGGCTGTCAGCCTCTGGGCTGATCGCCCCGGGTCGGTCCCCGTCAGCCTCTGGGCTGGGGAACCTTGGCCATCAGCCTTCACACTATGGCCACTCACCGACCGCAATCTGCCCTAGGCAGTGACATTCCTTATCCCATCAAATGCCACCAATTTGAAGACGACGTCCTGAAGATATCCCAAGGGTGATGTTTTCGGACATGACCCCAGCCTTGGATGTACCATATAGCCCTAGGCTCGGGGGCTGCACCTGGCAGGTGCACCTAGGCGGTGCATCTCAAAGCATGGTCAAAGAACCTCAAGAATTGGCTTTGGGACTCGACCGGGATTGACGGGACGAAGCAGGGTGGAGCTGTCATCGACGACCCTCCATTTCCGTCGTCGTCGTGCTCTTCCTCACACCGCCACCGATATTCAAGCTTCGCCAGCCCACGCATACCCTCGGTGAGTCTCCAAGGACCTTGCAAAGCACATGCATGCACCCACAATGTATGGATTTAGCCTCCAAAATAACTTGCGTCGGTAGGCCGAGCCGCACCGCCGCCTGCGCTCGTCGCTAGCACTATTCCGGCCACCGCTGTGCACGAGGACACCACAACTAGGTTCGTAACAAGCCACTTTACATTTTCTCTTTTGGCCATCCCCGCTGGAACGCCGCTGTTCGTCGCCGGCGAGGCCTGGAAGTACCTACGGCCGCCGGAACGCTGCTCTTCTTCCCTCTCCGTCTCGCTGACCGCCAGGCCCCACTGTTCGGGTGCCAAGAACCCCCTCTTAAACCCATGAGCCACTGACCAGTGGGCCCTGCGTGTAAGGGAGATAGGGAAAAGCAGTCACGAGTACTTTTTCACAGAGAGCAAACCACTTCTTCGAAAATCCATATAAAATTTGTTTGAAAATATTTTCGGATGGAACAAATTTCTGTGGGCTCCTTAGACAATGAACTTTAATGTGGAACCAATAAAACTTGCCACTCATTGCACTGGAAATATCCCAAAAAATTAAATAAGTCAGGACACACATAAACCAAAGGGGAATTTGTAAAATTCCTAGAGAATTCATATTAGCTTCAATTTGAGAAAACCCAGACCCTATAGATCTATCACCTCACCCTCTTTAACCTGGGAAAACAAAAAGTTATACTTTCCCTAAGAAAAATGTTGGTAAGGCCAATCTTAGGAACAAGATACACTTTAAGACAGTCAACCTTTAGGGATTTATTAAAAATTCATTTTACCATATTTTTGAGTAAGCTTAGATTCTGTAGAATCAACCAAACATGTACTTTTAAAATATAAAATAATACCATATGCTTTCTGTGTAGTGTAATGCCTTAACTTAATTATAAATGAAACTAATGGTTTAATGCACCCACTACCATGTAAGAATTGTAGGAAATCCAATTTTTATCCTTTTTAGGTGAAACAAGTTTCTATAAAACCATAGATTAACGAAATCCCATTTAGTAAAATAAAACATAGCCACTCATCCACTGGAATATAGAGAAAAGACTCTAAATAGATAGCCTAGGAAGTAAACAAGGAAATTGTCATATGTATACACACCCAAATGTGCATATATTTGATTATACAAACATAAAGCATAATCCTAGCTCTAGGTATGTTAGAATATAATGTGTGGACCAGTAAGCCCCCATTTCCATCCCAAAGCTACTAAAACTTAGCACACTTAGCTCCATGGGCACGACACAAATCGATAAGTCGACACCTACCTAGCATGGAGAATATATACTTAGGAAGACCATTTAGGCTCCAACAATAGTTGCACCTAGGTGTAAAACGTATCTACTAAATGAAACACTTTAAATCCCAAATAACAACCTAAACAAATTCTGGACCAAAAGCCGTAAGACGCCCCATTCGCACATCATAAGCCTAGAACACACTTGTAGGTTCGTAATACATCTAATACGTTGATTATAGCCCTAAAAATTGTGAAGTAATTTGCGTAGGACCTAGAAAACCCTTTCCATTACCCCTGGAAGGTCAATGCTAATATTAGCCAAGAGACAAGAACAATCTAGTATGACACCTAGTTAAATCCTACGCTATACCGAGCTAACTTTAAAAATTAATAACTCCCAAAATAGAGGGGATAAAATAGGAACTCCTTCACCATGAATTGTATCCACACAGCACCCAACCACACTAAATAACTCATGCATTTTAGAACATATTTAATTTTTACATGTTTCGGTATTTATTCGTTATCGGTATTTTCTTTTAGAGGATAATTTCGTGACGGTGAGAAGATTTGCATTCTAACTCATCCCAGGAAGATTCTCTAACAACAAGGCAAGTTTCTTCCCCTCCTTCCTTTAAACACATTGAATTCCATGTTTTGAGGGATGAAAATATTTGGTTGCACACTTGCATGTGAATTTAGACTATTTCGGTATTTTAAAACTTGGGCAATGGTAGTTATAACCTATTTGTTGCATTTCCCTACCTTGATTAATTGTAATCCTTGCTGTTTGTATCCCTAGAAATGGTTAGAGTACTTACCTTGTGCTTGAAAGGGTTTAAATCATGTTTTCTGCAATACTTGCTTAGCCCCGCCTAGAGATTTCGCAAATACTCATTCCATCTATAAATATTATGAGTGAATTTTGTTAAAGTGAACCCTTGCTGGAATGGGTTAAATTTAATGATTATTTGCGAACTAAAATGTGTAAAAGTATAATTTCAACTTGGGCGGCAACTGGCGTGCAATTGATGTATTTGCATTGCCGATAGGGGGAGTGTTTGCCCGAGTCCGTAAGGACCAAACTTGTGTCACCAACTTGAGGATACCGTACATCCACATGTGCTAGTATGGATAGCCTTAACCGAGTAATCTATTTAGCACCTAGCCTTGCATTATGGTAGGCCGAAGTGTATGGGTTCGGATAACCCAGAGGAACTTCCTATTTACCCTGATGTGGTAGTTTAGGTGACTCAGTCTGTCCAATACAACGATAACGTGCCACGTGGGTGGGTTCCTGTCGTGTCCGCCACCACGACGTTAAGTTAAGGCATGGGCCCGCCACTTAACGGTTCTAGCTCACATTTCTAGTATGACCTAGGATGAAGGAAACACGTATTGTGCTGGTGCAAGGCTAGGGACTAAGTAGTGTAAAGGCTTCATGGTGACCTCTAGACTATACTCAAAGTGTAGAGTATGGTGGTACCGACGGGTATCGAATAAACTAGAGCGATTCAGTTCATGTGGATAAAGCTGTACAAACTCTTCAGAGTTATAAAAACTAATCAATTAGCCGTGCTCGCAGTCAAGAGCACTTTGGTGAAGTGTCATGAGTATAGACTCAATTGTTTTAAAAGTGTGATTATGTGTTTTCAACAAAAAATATTGAGTTGCGTGAGTGTGATGATATAATGTGACTTGTTGTCATGGAGGATGACAAGATATTGATTATGATGGAACCAAAACAAAATTAATGATGAAACTAAAATGACTGTTTTGTTAATTGAATTGTCAACTCCTTCTCAAATGATTTGTGAACTAAAACTTGCTTTAGGCTGAAAATGAACTACTATATAGCCTTTCCTTGATTATATGCCAATCATGTAGTCTGTTAGGTTTGGTTGTGCTCTTGCTAGTATATTATTTCTAATAATGTACTAACACTTGCTATTGGAATATCCATTTTTTCTGCTTAGAATTAGTCTTTTGAATAGACTGCGGGTAATCGACTGCTTCTTTTAGGATTGAACTTAACGGGGTAAACCCCTAGTCGATGTGCTTGTAGATGGGTAGTTAAGCCACCGCTGTTCGCTACTCTCTGATAATATTTATTTGGCCGATCAGCCTATGTAACTATTATGTTGTTGTAATTCTTTAAGTCAATTTCATCTTAAGTGTACTTGCTATGTATATCCATGCTTGAGATGAAAGTGTGAATCTAGTGCACTTCCTGGGAACTAGATTCACCTGAGTACGAGTTAGGAATAATTGAGATGTTGTAGATCTTTAGCCATTTTTGTCAAGTCTCCTGAGTGTGTAACACATCTGGTCGCCACCTTCGAGTGGTTTGACGGGCACACTTCAGGCTGAAGTTGACTGGCAGGCTAAAGGCCCAGCAATTTCTCACTTATTTCTCTCTCGGGACCCCGGACGTTTCGTTCTACTTGACTTATGAGCTGAACCATTTCGACTCATATTTCAAATAGAACAGAAGGTACGGGGCATCCCCGACACTCCCACGCGAGCCTCCCTCTCTCTCTCCTCTCTCGGGCCGCCCGAAGGCCGAGGACAATAAGAACCCCTCGCCTGCACGCAAAAAAGTTGACATCCCATCCCTTTCTCTCTTGTGCCACTGACAGGTCGGGCCCACCTATCAACACCGTCTTCAACCTCGGCCATGCCGCCGCCACATGATTCCCGGCCGCCTCGCCTCACCCGCATGCTCTAATCACCGCCATAACTCCCTCGCATCTGCCGCCAGCCGTTGCCGCCGCCATCCCCGCTCCCGGGACGTTAATGGTCGCGCCCGCCGTCGCGGGCCATTATTCCCCCTCCATTAACTCCGGCGAGAAATTGCTCCCCTCCCCGGTGTTGACGAGAAATTTCCCACACGCGCTGGCCTGGGAGATCTGCTTAACTCCAGTGCAGGTCCTTCCTGGCTACCTATGTTGTTCAAGGCGTGCCAGTTGGTTTGATCTGTTAACCAACAAGAAAAACAAGATATGTGCATTAAGTGTTAGGTTAGATCCCCACTGGATCGGCTGAGGGAATCCATGAGCATATATATGCTATCCTAAAATATATTTAAGCCAAGTGATCGGAATGGATCGGCTATACCGAGACAAAGATCGCCGCTAAACCCAAATACGTAAAGGATAATAAATATATGTATTGATAACCTAGCCGATATTGGAAAGCTAACTATGGATCGGCTAGTACTCCGATGATTCTTATGAAAAGATATCATTCTTGAAACAGATATACTTAGCCTAGAAAATCAGCTATTGGCTGTTGCTAGCAGGCCGATTTCGGCTTATGATGTCCGACAAGAATGGGATCTTAACATAAGAGGCAGTCCTAACATAAATCTAGTAATAAATATACTAAAAGTATATCGGGCAGGTAAGGTCGGTGAAACCCGCTGTCTCTAATCATATACATCTAACCGAAGAGATCACTAGAAGTTCTAAAAATGACTTAATAGTTCAATGTTGATGCAGCATTAAGTATAAAAAGAACAACCTAATCAATTGTTGCTGATGTAAATACCTCAAGACGGTGGATACCGCATATAAATTAGTTCAACCTTTAGATCTAGCCCTATCAGCTGTGGGTTCTTGATAGAACTGGCAATGGAAGGATAGATCTAAACATTGCTCCAGTTTATATGCGATATATGGTAAATAGCACAGTATAAACCCCTGAATCTAATGTATCATTACGATGGAAGCATTAGAATCAGTAGAACACACTACTAATGACAAGCATTTACCTAGATTTGGGGATTGAAACGATGCAGCCTGGAGCCAAATCAATTGCTCGTCTGAAGAAAAGGATTGGCGATGCGTCGAAAGTTGTTTGATTGATTGTAATTGAATGAATTTTTACAGAGATCTCGGGTCCTATTTATACCCAAGAATAACATTATCTGTACAGACCCTGGACTCTATCTAAACTACTATTTAAAATATGACAATATCCCGGGAAGGACCCATGCCGTACTACAATAAACAGTTTAAACAAATTCCTAATTTACAGATACAATTGTCGTTACAGGACTCTATCCATAGATGGCAATATCTTTTAACGCACAAACTGATAACCGAATCTTCTATTTACCCTCAAGCACTTTCATCAGAAACGGTTTTATCTTCTCCTCTGACTCAGCATCGGCTATCGGCTATCCTTGTTCGATCCAACCTTAGCCGATTGACCTCGTAGCCGATCGTTACTCAGCTGATTTGAATATAGCCGGCAGCCTCGCCTCTCTGCGGATCATTTCGCCAATCCAATTCTGCTTCAAATTTGACCTTGAACTTGGTGATTTGGTTGCCAAATTTGGTCGTTAACACCCGGCCAATTCCGAGCTCCCGAGCCCTATAAAACCCGGCCCTCGCCTCTCCGTCCTCCCCACACCCTTGTTCAAGCTCCTCGTGCTCTCTCTCTCACCGTGCGCCCAAGCTTTGCCGCTTCCCGCCGCCGTTTGGCCACTGCTCCTCGCTGCCCTGAGCCACGCCGAAACCCCGCGTCATCCCCATACTCTTCGCCGGCGTCCGAGCCCCCTCGGCAGCCCCTCATCGCCGCCTCCTGCCGTGCGCTCGCTGTCCCGCGCCATCGTCTCCTTCTTCTCTGGTGTAACCACGTTGAGCTCTCCCCTCCTTTTTCCCCTTGGTTGCACGCCGTCACTCTCATGCGCATGGCTTCACACGCGTGTTGCCACGCCACTCCGCCGCCCGCGCCGTTGCTCGATGGCGTCGGCCTTCCGATCACCGTGCTTGCGTGGCAAGCCACGTGGTCGCAACGTCGAGCCGCGTGGGCGCCACGTGTGCCACGTGGTGCGCCAGCTGCCGCTCGGCCTGTGGACCCAGTCCATCATGGACCGATGCTCCCATGGCCGATGATGTCAGCATTCAGCCACTGATGTTAGCCCTAGCCACGTACGCAAGCCTCGGGATTTATTGCGCAATAAATTATTAAGGATTTTTCTATTTTAGTAATAAGCACAGTTAGTTAATCCTCTAAATTTCATATTTTTTAATCCAAGCTTTATTTAAGTCCATTCAAATTTCATTAAATTCATAAAAATGCCAAGAATCCATTAAAAATAATTTTGTTCCCTGTTTCAGTAGACCTTTAGCATGTTTTGTTGAGTTCCTTGTTTGTCATGTAGATCCTGGTAGTTCCGGCGACCCTGTCTACTTCGAAGTTGTTGCAAAGTTTCCCCAAGTCGAAGAGCAAGGCAAGTCATGCTTCATCATTGGTCATATTATACCTATTTTTGCTAAAATACCTCGCTTTCCTTATAAACTGCATTTATTTTTGAATGTCATTTTATGGGAATATTATGCCTTTAGTACCAGTACTCAGCCTTAGAACTTGACCACCCTGAACCTTTGATAAACTTGGATATTAATATGACTACATGTTGGTCTAGGATATTCTTAGCCCTACTTAGGTCAACCAGCACGCTAAATGGGTGTTTTCACTGAATTATACTATATTAGACACACTAAATGTTGAACTTAATCTTGTGACATTATGATCATGATTATCAACTAAAATATGACAATGGTGGGCTGTGGGTGCATTGGTTTTGGATAGTCACGCCCATGGCAATTACGGACCGGTTCATGGGAAACCCTGGAAGAAATACCGAACTAACCACAAGCCAGAATGGGCAACGGTGGGTCCCATAGTGTAGCCTTTCCCTAGCCAACGTTCCCTGGCAAGGGTGAGCGTGATGGAGTTGCAGTCAGCCGAGGGCTTACCGGTTGCTGGACTGTCGGATTCACCACGACACTTGGGGGGCTGCCCACTGTCCTTATGGGAGTGGGGGCGAAACCTTGGTGTGGTTCGATTGGTTAGAGGGGGTTATATGAAAGGTCCTATCACAATACCTTTTCGGGGTACCATGAAGGTATTCCAGCACTTGGAAACGTGTCATGGGGCTGTGTCTTGTGGGTATAGATGTACACCTCTGATCAGAGTAAAACTATTCGAATAGCCATGCCCATGGTTATGGACGATCGACCGGATTCATCGTGATTATTCTCACACCTCTAATAACCTGATTAATGGAACACGACTAGTATAGGTGGATGGTTTGGGCCTGTCACAACGTGGGGATAACGTTGGACAACATTGATATTAATACTACTTAATTAATTACAACTATTTTACTGCTTTCAAATTATTGTTGTGAAATAGTTGCTTTGTGCAAAAAAGTCAAGCCCTAGCATTTTCCTTGTCTCCCCTTGCATTCATACCTCCTCTTCTGGTATGACTTGATGAGTACGATGGAAGTACTCATCCTTGCCTCTTCCCCCCAGAGCTAGTCTCTGAAGCTGATGAACATGTTGAAGACGAATAGGCTTCGTCTGTACTTTGGAGATGCCTGTGGAGTCGAGGTGCCATGCTGCAAGCAGATTAGGCCTTAACTCCTTTTTTTCCACCGCTCTTTTGTAATCTTTTTATTGTTTCTAAGACATGGATCTGTAATATCAATAATTGTCGTATGTGTACCCTGGCTGTTCCTGGACATGGATTTTTAGTACACATATAGCTTCAAAAATTCTGGTGTTGAATTTATGGGCATGACAAGTTGGTATCAGAGCCAATTTCAGACTGTAGGACAAGCCAACTGGAAAACCCTAAGATCCCTATGAACTTTTCCATATGCATAAGTTCTTGCAGGTTGGAGTTGTTTCGAGAAAATGTGGGTTCTATTTCCTCGGGTTTGGGAAAAATCTTGATCATTTTCTAAAAAGGGAAGTTTTAAAAATCAAGTCAATCTAGAGCAATAGGATTTTGGAAAAATGAGTTTGAAAATCATTGGAATCTTATTCGATTGTCAGTCGGGATTTCAAAGGGATAGATGTCTTAAGTTAAGTTTAGGTGGGAATGGTTGTAGATTTTATACCTAATATACCTAAGCATTAATTTTAAGCACTACTTTATTGCTTAGATGGTGTCGATAGTATCTTTACTTGGCTCCATGAAAATGTTTCATGCATTAAACCCATCTTTACTCGTTTACTTTACTTGAGTCCTTTGCTGCTTTATTTAACTTGGTCCTGAGCATACATTGATTCGCCCTCCTTTGTCGTCTCTAGATGGCAGTCCATCCAACTACCCACCACGGTCAGGGTTTGGAGGGTTTCGTCACAGAGTTGGCTCGGATGGCCTTGGTAGTGGGCTACCCTGATGCACCGGAGTACACAACCATCTCGCCTTTCAATAGCGAAATGCCTCATCAGGGTCCAATTGGAGGTGCACGGTTTCATCGGCACCAACCTCCCGAACATGGTGGTCACGCTCGGGAGGAGCAGGACAAGCATGCCTACCAAGAGACCTTACCGATGTTGGCCGGGATGCGGGAGATGCACGATTACCATCTCCGTCACTCTACCTATCGCTTCCATCCCTATCGAGGAAGCTCTTCGGATGTCAGCTCCTTCCAAAGAGAAGCAGAGGAGAATGACACCACCTTTAGTCACATGAGGACTGTGATTAAAGGATTGGACCAGATGCACACGGATCTTCACAAGTGTCACATCCTGAGTTTTTCCCTAATTCATTTAAATAATTTACCCGGAAATAATCGGAATTTAAATTAACTGGAATCAACCTATAATTTTAAAATGCAATTAATAAATGGAAACGACATGATAGGATTTTCTCGGATTCTTCATGTCAAAATACGCTAACGATTTTTACTTGAATTTTTAGAGCACCCTAAGTATTTTTAATCAATTAAATAAGAAAAACCGAATTTAATTAAGTCCCTTTCCTTTTCTTTTTCCTTTCTTTTTTTCTCTCTCTCCTTTTCCGTACGCCGTACGCCCTTTTTTTTTTTTTTTTTTTTTTTTTCCCGCCGGCGCCTAGCGGCCGACGGCCCATCCCCCGCGCGCGCTCCTTCCTGGACGTGGGCCGAAGCCCACGGTCCCGCCGCGCCGCGCAAGTCCGGATCGCGTCCCTCGCGCCGCGGCCACCGACAGTGTGGGCCCCACTGCTCGGGCCGCTTCCCCGCCCGCCGCCCGCCGCCGCCGCGCCATAGCCGCGCCGCCCTGTTTGCCCGGGCGTTTCCGCCTCTCGCCGCGTGGCCCCACGCCGGCTCCGGCCGTGCCGCCGCACCCGAGCCGCACTTTTCGCGCACCGCAACGGCCGCCGCCGCCCGAAACGGCGCCGTTTTTCCTCTCTCCTCTCCGAGTCCGTGTTTTCCGGCGACCTTATCCCCATCGTTTCGTGCCCGTTTCGGTCTCCTCTCTCCCCTATAAAACCCCAGAGCTCCGCCTCGTTTCCCTTTGATCGCCGAAGCTTTTAGCCCGTGTCGCCGCCGTTCTCCGTCGTTTCCTTCGCCGGTGAGCTCGCGCATCCTCGGGTCCTTTTGTTTCGTTGCGTTTTTCCTTTCGCGCGCCTTCGCCGCGCGGCCGGTAGTCGCCGCCGGTCCCGCCGCCGTCCGTCGGGTCGTCGCCGCCGCTCGAATGGTCACCGCGGCGCCGCAACGGTCGCCGCCGCCGCACCCTAACCCTAACCCTAACCCTAACCCTAACCTAGCGCCGTCCCGTGCCGTCCGATCTTGCGGATCGGACGGACTGCGCCGTCCGATCGTGATGGATTTGAGCCGTCCGATCGTCACCATCCGGCCGCCAGATCACGCCACGTCGCCGCCAATCCGACCGCTCGGATTGCGCCACGTGGCGGCAATCCGCCGCCGCCCGCTCGCCGCTCTGGCTGCGCCCGTGCGGCGCGTCGGCCCTAGGCGCGCGCCCGCCGACGTCATGCTGACGTCGGCCACATGTGCCGCGCAAGGGTGACGTCACCGAGGACTTAATTGCGCAATAAATAATTTAATCTTTTCGTTTAGTTTAAAAATCGCAATTAAACTTCTAAAATTCATATCTTTTGAATCCGAGCTCCGTTTTAGCCCATTCAAATTTCATTAAATCCAGAAAAATGTCAAGAATCCATTAAAAATACTTTCCAGTGCTGTTTCAGTAGACTTTTAGGGTGTTTGTTGAGTGCTTTGTTTGTCGTGTAGATTCCGAGTTTTCCGGCGAGCCCGTTCTTTTCGAAGTAGTCGCCGAGGTTCCTCGAGTCTCCGAGCAAGGCAAGTCATACCTTACATTGACCATATTGTACCTATTTTATGTAAATATCTCTTTTACTTTCAAATACGCATATGTTTTAGAATGTCATTTTATGGGATGATTATACCTATTGTACTCAACCATAGGATTGTTTACCTTATACCATTGATAACTTGGGGTTCAATATGACTAGATGTTAGCTTAGGGTCGCTTAACTATGCTTAGCGCAACTAGCTCACTTAAGGGGATCACACTAATCAAGTTTAATTCTAAAGTGGACCTTCCGATGATATTAAGATATGACTTTGGTTTTTAATGATATTGATTTGTGAAAAAGGTGGGTCGTGAGCACATGGTTGGTCTTTGGTTAGCGTGCTCATGACGATTAAGGACCGGTTCTCGGAAATCTGGAAGAAATGCCGTGCATACCACAAGCCGGCATGGGTAATGGTGGGCTGTAGCATAGCGTCTCTAGTTAACGTATCCCGAGAGAGGGTGAGCGTGATGGAGTTGGGTCGGCCCGGTTTTAAGGGTTGATCGCTTCCGGATTCACCGCGGCACTAGAGGGGGCTGCCCATTGCCCGACGGGAATGGGGGCGAAACCTTGGTGTGGTACGATTGATTAGAGGGGTTGTGTGAAGGGTCTGTCACAATTCCTTTCCGGGCACCGTGGTGGTGCACCGGCGCACGGTAATGTGTTGTGGGATTGTGTCTTGTGGGTACAGCTTGTACACCTCCGATCGAGTAAAAACTATTCGAATAGCCGTGCCCACGGTTACGGGCGATCGACCGATTCACCTTGATTAGTCTCATTTACTTTATTCGAATGAAATGTTGGAATATGACTAGTGCGGAGGTGGATGGATGGGCTGTTGCAACGTGGTGAGCGTTGGACAGTGTTTATTTAATACTTGCTTAAATGTTACTACTTTTTTTACTTGTCTTCAAATATTAATATCATATTCTCGCAAAGCCGTTTATGCAAATTGAGCCCTTGACCTTTCCATGTTATTTATCTTGCATCATGTCCCCTTTTCCGGTGTGACTTGTTGAGTACGGTGGTTGTACTCGGTCTTGCTTCTTTTTCCCCCTTCGGTGCCGGAGGTTGAGGTCGAGGTCTCCGAGGAGGTGTAGGCTTGTTCTCGTCAAGGTTTAGGCGGAGTTGGTGTTCCGCTCGCTCGTGTCGAGTTTAGCTTAAGTCGTTTATTTTCTTTTCCGCTGCATTTATGTAACTCTTTTTATATTGTTTCTAAGACGAGGATTCTGTATTATCAATAACGTCGATTTGTGTACCTCGGCGATTCCCGGACGAGGATGCAATGCACAAATTAGCGCGAAATTCGTGTGAATTTCGGGCGTGACAAGTTGGTATCGAGCCTTCCGTGATCGTAGGACAAGCCAACCGGAAACCTTAAGAGCCTTCTAATTCTTTTCTTATGCATATGTTTTGAAAGAAAAAGGGGTGTTTTGAAAAGTGGAGTCGAGTCTAGGGTTTAGGAATTGTGAAAATGGGATGTGGTCGTGGGTTTTGAGCATGTTTTGATTTTTTTCCCACTCCTTTGTTTCTATAGATGGCGGGTTCCCCATACGCAGCGGAAAAGGGATGACGAGGTTTCGTGGCGAGCCGGCACGTATGGCCCTTGCGCTTGGATATCCCGAAGCACCGGAGTATACGACGGTTGCGCCTCGGTGGCGAGTTGCCATACCGTGTTCGGTTGGAGGTTCACGGGTTTGTGGGAACGTGTCTTCCCAACATGGAGGTCACGCTTCCGGAGGCACGTCAAATCACGCTTGTCGGAAGCCGCCTACCGATGTTGGCCAGGATGAGGAGCTGCATGATGCCGACCTTCGCACCTCCTCCTACCGCTACCATCCCCGTCGAGGTAGTTCCTCGAGGTCGGTGCATTCAAGTCTACGGCGGAGGAGAACGACTCTACCTTCGGTCACATGTGCACTTGTGCTCAAAGGACTGGATCGATGCACTCGACCTACACAAGGCGACCAAGGAGCTGAATGACAAGAAGCCGCTAAGGATCGCACGACCGGGACGAAGTGGTTCGTCGAAGAAGGAGGTAGCTGAGTTGAAGGGACTCCCGCCACCGGTTGGGGTTAGACTCCGCACTACGCCTCGGAAGACCACCACCGCGCCTGTCCGTATCCAGCTAGCCCCTCGGATTCCCCCGCTTTCTCCAGCTCCACCCGCTCCAGTTCCAGCGCCGGTTCCAGTTCCTCCTGCTGCAGGTTCTGCCCTCACCTTTGCCCCAGCTTCGGCAAATCCAGGCGGAGGTGGCAGTAATGGTTGGATCTCCGTCTCCAGTGACTCAAGCTCAGAGAATTCGGCTGAAGACATGGACTCCGAAGAGACTCAAGATTCCTCGGAGGGAAGAGGCAGGATCGGTTGGGCTACGGCAACCGATTCAGAAGATTCCAAGTCGGAGGTGACGCCCGAGGACTCCAGGAGCCGTTCGGAAGAATGGGGATCTTCTGAAGGAAGCAGTTTCGACTCTTTGTCCCGTGGATCGTTCTAGTTGCCCTCCTTAGTTTTATCGTTTTTCTTAGTTTGTCTTCTTGGTAGTTGCTGTGTGTTAGGCTGCTGTGTGTGTGGGATAGCTGGCAGTCGATATCAAGTGTGATATGACTGACCAATTAAGGATGTTTGGTGTTTTTCCTTGTTTTAGTCAAGATCAGAACAATGCATTTGAATTCAAATAATAAAGATTAGTGCTAAGTCCATCTGCTTTTCTTCTTTTCTCTCTCGGTCGGTCGTCTCCTTCGGATGGTGAACACCGGGACCGTGGGCGAACGACAACAATGGGCGATCGGTGCCGACAACCACGAGGCTCACGACGCCAATGGCAATGCTCCTCCACCGCCACCCGAGAATCCCACCATTGCTCAAGTGCTCGCTTCACAGACACAGATGATGGCTGCAATGATGCAGCAAATGCAACAACAACACCACCAGATGCAACAGCAGATGCTGCAACAAATGCAAAACGGAGAACAATCACCGTTGCCGCCCCACCACCCCACCAAGCCGCGAATTCCTTCGTGTCCGACCGCCGACCTTCTCCAGCACCACTAATCCCATGGAGGCTAATGATTGGCTTCATGCCATAGAGAAGAAGTTGGATCTGCTGCAGTGCACGGATCAAGAGAAGGTCTCGTTTGCCACCCATCAGTTACAGGGTCCTGCTTCAGCCTGGTGGGACAATTATTTGGTTACCCGCCCGGCGGGAGCAGCAGTTACCTGGGAAGAGTTTTGTCGCAGTTTCAGGACCGCACATATTCCTGCGGGAATAGTTGCACGAAAAAACGTGAGTTCCGTTCTCTTGAGCGGGGTAACGATCGATTCGAGTATCGCACGAGTTCAATCGTCTTGCCCGTTATGCCCCGGAAGATGTGCGCACCGATGCGTAAAGGCGGGGAAAAGTTTTTGGCTGGTTTGGATGATGAACTCACGGACAAGCTTATCTCAGGAGAGTATGCTAACTTTGAGAAGCTGGTCGACAAGGCCATTCGACAGAAGATCGGCGCAACAAGATGATCAAGAAGAGAAAAGCATTCCGACACGACCTCCTCAACAACGGGAAATCGGCGAGGCCGCGTTTCATGCCCGGAAGTCAAAGTGGACCTACCACCATGATTGTTCGTCGGCATCGACCTTATCACCCGGGAATTTCCAAGCGCGTAGTGGCGCGGTCGCAACGGCGTACTCGGCCCGCGCCACCAAGCGCCATCCCGGCGAAGCGATCCACGGCCACCACCTCCAAGGAAGGACTCGGGAGGAAAGCCGGAGTCTGTTTCAACCGTGGTGACCCGGGGCATTTTGCGGACAAGTGTCCGAAGCCAAGACGCGCGGGCCAAGGTTCATCCGGGCTCGAGTCAATCATGCGTCCGCCGAGGAAGCACGGCCGCTCCCGAAGTTATACTGGGTATGTTTCTGTAAACTATACTCCGCCACGTATTATTTGATTACGGCGCTACACATTCTTTTATCTCAAAGCAATTTGTTGGGGCACATGGGTTGTCGGTAGTGGGACTTAAGATACCTATGCGGGTTCAAACCCCGGAAATCATTTGGAGACCACTCGGTTTTGTCCCTCGGTAGCCATAGAAATCCGAGGATCTATGTTTCTAGCCAACCTTATCCTCCTTCGGTCCAAAGGCATAGAAGTCATTCTTGGGATGGATTGGTTGTCCAGGACATAAGGGAGTAATTGACTGCGCTAGTCGCACCATTACTCTAATTAATACGAAAGGAGAAAGAGTTGTTTTTCGCTCTCCCATGCAAGTCAAGCCCGTGGCAAGTTTGAATCATGTTACCACCGGGAATCGTCCGAAATGGCGGCCAAGACCCCGTGAAGTTAGAGGATATCCCTATCGTCGAGAATACCACAAGTTTTCCCAGGATTTAACTCGGATGCCGCCAAAAAGGGAAATTGAATTCCGGATTGACCTAGTACCGGACCGCCCCAATACACAAGAGGCCATATAGGATGGGAGCCAACGAGTTGGTGAAGTAAAGAAGCAAGTGGATGAACAGTTGCGAAAAGGGTATATTCGCGAGCACGTCGCCTTGGGGTGCTCCGGTGATTTTTGTGGAAAAGAAAGACAAGACCAAGAGAATGTGTGTGGATTATCGAGCCCTCAATGAGGTTACTATCAAGAACAAGTATCCCCTACCACGGATTGATGACTTATTCGATCAACTCAAAGGGGCCAAGGTATTTTCCAAGATAGATCTGCGATCGGGCTATCATCGCTGAGGATTCGGAAGAGGACATTCCCAAGACCGCCTTCACCACTGGTATGGACTGCGAGTGTACGGTCATGTCTTTTGGGTTAACCAATGCACCGGCTTTCTTTATGAATCGATGAACAAGGTGTTTATGGAGTTCTTGGATAAATTCGTAGTGGTGTTCATTGACGACATTTTGGTCTACTCTAAGTCGAGGAGGATCATGAGCAACATCTTCGGACAAGTGCTCGAGAAGTTGAGAGATCATCAACTCTACGCCAAGTTTAGCAAGTGTGCTTTACGGTTAAAGGAGGTACGGTTCCTCGGCCACATTGTGAATGCCCAAGGAGTAGCCGTGGATCCAGCAAATGTGGAATCGGTTACTAAGTGGACCCCGCCTAAGACGGTCACGCGGATCCGAAGTTTCCTTGGACTTGCGGGTTACTACCGCCGCTTCATTGAGAACTTCTCCAAAATCGCCAAGCCAATGACTCAACCGTTGAAGAAAGATGAGAAGTTTAAGTGGTCGGCGAATGCAATAGGAGTTTTGAAGAGCTCAAGAGGAAGTTGGTGTACGCACCGGTGTTGATCTTGCCCGACCCAGCAAAGGACTTCCAAGTTTATTGTGACGCATCTCGCCAAGGGTTGGGATGTGTGTTGATGCAAGAAGGCAAAGTGGTCGCATATGCATCTCGACAATTGCGCCCACATGAAAACAACTACCCCACTCATGATCTGGAGTTATCCGCAGTGGTTCATGCATTGAAGATCCGGCGACACTACCTAATTGGTAATCGTTGTGAAGTGTATACGGATCACAAAAGTCTTAAGTACATTTTCACCCAACCAGATTTAAACCTCCGGCAGAGGAGATGGTTGGAACTGATCAAAGATTATGACTTAGGGATCCATTACCATCCCGGCAAAGCTAATGTGGTTGCGGATGCACTAAGTCGAAAGAGTTACTTGCACCACCCTCGGTGTCGAAGGAATGTGTGACCAATTGCGGCAGAATTCGAGAATTTAAATCTACGAGTGGTGAATTTTGGTTTTGTGGCTGCTCGGAAGCCCAACCCACTCTCATTGATCAAATTCGGGCTGCTCGGCGTCGATCCCGAAATGGCCGAACTCAAGAAGAACATGAGAGTTGGAAAAGCTCGTGGTTTTTCGGAAGACGAACATGGCACAATCTGGATGGGAAAGAGGTGTGTGTGCCGAAGATAAGGATTTGAAAAGGCGATCCTTACGGAGGTTCACCAAACTCAATACTCAATTCACCCCGGCAAGACAAAGATGTATCAAGACCTTAAAGAAAAGTTTTGGTGGGTCGGCATGAGGAGGGAGATAGCCGAGTTTGTTGCACTTTGTGATGTTTGTCGGCGAGTGAAGGCGAACATCAACGGCCCACCGGATGTTGCAACCCCTTCGATTCCAGTGGAAATGGGAAGAAATTGGAATGGATTTCATCACGGGCTTACCCCGCACAACGTCGGGATATGACTCGATTTGGGTCGTGGTGGACCGACTCACCAAGGTGGCCCGCTTCATACCGTACATACTACCTACTCGGGGAAGAAGTTGGCGAGCTTTATCTCGCAAGGATCATGTGTTTGCATGGCGTGCCTAAGAAGATCGTGTCCGATAGGGAAGTCGCTTTACTTCCAAGTTCGGAAGAAGTTGCAAGAAGAACTCGGTACCGTTTGAATTTCAGCACGGCCTATCATCCGCAAACAGACGGCCAAACGAGAGAGTGAATCAGATTTTGGAAGATATGCCGAGAGCATGCGCGCTCGATTTTGGAAAAGCATGGGACAAGAGCTTGCCCTATGCGGAATTCTCTTACAACAACAGTTACCAGCCGGCATTCAAATGGCACCGTATGAAGCACTTGTATGGACGGAAATGCCGCACACCCCTATTCTGGGATCGACGGGTGAGCGCCGGTTGTTTGGCACGGAAGTAATCAGCGAAGCGAGAGGAAAAGGTCCGAGTGATTCGGGAAAGGTTGAAGACTGCGCAGATCCCGACGAAGAGCTATGCCGATAATCGTCGAAGAGATCTCACTTTTGAAGCGGAGATTTTGTGTATCTTCGCGTTACACCACTCCGGGAGTACACCGTTTCCAAACCAAAGGTAAGTTGGCACCACGTTTCGTGGGACCATACAGGATTCGGGAACGTCGAGGAGAAGTGGCCTATCACCGGAGCTTCCCTCCAACATGACCGGTATTCACGACGTGTTTCATGTGTCCCAGTGAAGAAGTGTTTAAGGGTGCCGGAAGAGCGGGCGAGTCCGGACCGGATCGAAATCCAAGAGGACTTAACCTATGTAGAGAGACCATCACGTATTCTTGAGGTCAGTGAGAGAAGGACTCGGAACAAGGTTATCGGGTTTTGCAAAGTACAATGGACTCATCACACCGAGGAAGAAGCTACTTGGGAACGAGAAGATGAGCTAAAGGCCGCGCACCCGCACCTCTTCGCGTACCTCCCGAATCTCGGGGTCGAGATTCCGTTTAAGGGGGTAGGTTGTCACATCCCGAGTTTTTCCCTAATTCATTTAAATAATTTACCGGAAATAATCGGAATTTCGAAATTAACCTCGGAATCAACCTATAATTTTAAAATGCAATTAATAAATGGAAACGACATGATAGGATTTTTCTCGGATTCTTCATGTCAAAATACGCTAACAGGATTTTTAGGAATTTTTAGAGCACCCTAAGTATTTTTAATCAATTAAATAAGAAAAACCGGAATTTAATTAAGTCCCTTTCCCTTTTCTTTTTCCTTTCTTTTTTTCTCTCTCTCTCCTTTTCCGTACGCCGTACGCCGCCTTTTTTTTTTTTTTTTTTTTTTTTCCCGCCCGGCGCCCTCAGCGGGCGACGGCCGTCTCCCGCGCGCTTCCTTCCGGACGTGGGCCGAAGCCCACGGTCCCGCCGCGCCGCGCAAGTCCGGATCGCGTCCCTCGCGCGCGGGCCACCGAGTGTGGGCCCCACTGTCGGGCCGCTTCCCCGCGCCGCCGCGCTCGCCGCCGCGCCATAGCCGCGCCGCCCGCTGTTTGCCCGGCGTTTCCGCCTCTCTCGCGCCGCTGTGGCCCCACGCCGGCTCGCCCGTGCCGCCGCACCCGAGCCGCACTTTCGCGCACCGCAACGGCCGCCGCCCGAAACGGCCGCCGTTTTTCCTCTCTCCTCTCCGAGTCCGTGTTTTCCGGCGACCTTATCCCCATCGTTTCGTGCCCGTTTCGGTCTCCTCTCTCCCCTATAAAACCCCCGAGCTCCGCCTCGTTTCCCTTTGATCGCGAAGGCTTTTAGCCCGTGTCGCCGCCGTTCTCCGTCGTTTCCTTCGGCCGGTGAGCTCGCCGCATCCTCGGGTCCTTTTTGTTTCGTTTGCGTTTTCCTTTCGCGCGCCCGCCGCCGCCGCGGTAGTCGCCGCCGGTCCGCCGCCGTCCCGTCGGTCGTCGCCGCCGCTCGAATGGTCACCGCCGGCGCCGCAACGGCCGCCGCCGCACCCTAACCCTAACCCTAACCCTAACCCTAACCTAGCGCCGTCCCGTGCCGTCCGATCTTGCGGATCGGACGGACTCCGCCGTCCGATCGTGATGGACTTGAGCCGTCCGATCGTCACCATCCGCCGCCGATCACGCCACGTCGCCGCCAATCCGACCGCTGGATTGCGCCACGTGGCGGCAATCCGCCGCGCCCTGCCGCCCGCGGCTGCTGCGGCGTGCGCGACGTCGCCCTAGGGCCGACGCGGCCGCCGACGTCATGCTGACGTCAGCCCGTGCCGCGCAAGGGTGACGTCACCGGACTTAATTGCGCAATAAATAATTTAATCTTTTCTGTTTAGTTTAAAAATCGCAATTAAACTTCTAAAATTCATATCTTTTGAATCCGAGCTCCGTTTTAGCCCATTCAAATTTCATTAAATCCAGAAAAATGTCAAGAATCCATTAAAAATACTTTCCAGTGCTGTTTCAGTAGACTTTTAGGGTGTTTGTTGAGTGCTTTGTTTGTCGTGTAGATTCCGAGTTTTCCGCGAGCCCGTTCTTTTCAAGTAGTCGCCGAGGTTCCTCGCCTCCGAGCAAGGCAAGTCATACCTTACATTGACCATATTGTACCTATTTTATGTAAATATCTCTTTTACTTTCAAATACCGCATATGTTTTAGAATGTCATTTTATGGGATGATTATACCTATTGTACTCAACCATAGGATTGTTTACCTTATACCATTGATAACTTGGGGTTCAATATGACTAGATGTTAGCTTAGGGTTGCTTAACTATGCTTAGCGCAACTAGCTCACTTAAGGGGATCACACTAATCAAGTTTAATTCTAAAGTGGACCTTCCGATGATATTAAGATATGACTTTGGTTTTTAATGATATTGATTTGTGAAAAAGGTGGGTCGTGAGCACATGGTTGGTCTTTGGTTAGCGTGCTCATGACGATTAAGGACCGGTTCTCGGGAAATCCTGGAAGAAATGCCGTGCATACCACAAGCCAGCATGGGTAATGGCTGGGCCCGTAGCATAGCTGTCTCTAGTTAACGTATCCCAGAGAGGGTGAGCGTGATGGAGTTGGGTCGGCCCCGGTTTTAAGGGTTGATCAGCTTCCGGATTCACCGCGGCACTAGAGGGGGCTGCCCATTGCCCGACGGGAATGGGGGCGAAACCTTGGTGTGGTACGATTGATTAGAGGGGGTTGTGTGAAGGGTCCTGTCACAATTCCTTTCCGGGGCACCGTGGTGGTGCACCGGCGCACGGTACTGTGTTGTGGGATTGTGTCTTGTGGGTACAGTTGTACACCTCTGATCAGAGTAAAAACTATTCGAATAGCCGTGCCCACGGTTACGGGCGATCGACCAGATTCACCTTGATTAGTCTCATTTACTTTATTCGAATGAAATGTTGGAATATGACTAGTGCAGGTGGATGGATGGGCCTGTTGCAACGTGGTGAGCGTTGGACGGTGTTTATTTAATACCGCTTAAATGTTACTACTTTGTTTTACCGTCTTCAAATATTAATATCATATTCTGCAAACGCTGTTTATGCAAATTGAGCCCTTGACCTTTCCATGTTATTTATCTTGCATCATGTCCCCTTTTCCTAGGTGTGACTTGTTGAGTACGGTGGTTGTACTCGGTCTTGCTTCTTTTTCCCCTTCGGTGCAGGTTGAGGTCGAGGTCTCCGAGGAGGTGTAGGCTTGTTCTCGTCAAGGTTTAGCCGTGGAGTTGGTGTTCCGCTTCGCTCGTGTCGAGTTTAGCTTAAGTCGGTTTATTTTCTTTTCCGCTGCATTTATGTAACTCTTTTTATATTGTTTCTAAGACGAGGATTCTCGTATTATCAATAACGTCGATTTGTGTACCTCGGCTGATTCCTGGACGAGGATGCAATGCACAAATTAGCTGCAGAAATTCTGGTGTGAATTTCTGGGCGTGACAACAAGGCAGCCAAAGCCTTGAATGATCAAAAGATCCTCAAGATCAAGAGTTTGAAGGACGAGGTGGACCGCCTCAAGAAGGAGATCACCACCTTAAAGGTGAAAGTGCATCTAACCCCCTAAGTGGGTTTTGGTGGTTAATAACAATTTGGTTAAGGGACTAATGCGTTTAATTGAGATGTGTGCAGGAGAATTAGTCCCTAGATGCTTAGTTGCGCAGGTTTTGAGAAAGGAGAACCCTCAAACATCAATTGCCATGAGATTCGGCGACGGTTTACTATAGTATTTTTCTTGGATTTTGAGTTCTAGGAAAAACCATATTATTAATAGGGGTGAAACTCATGCCATGAGATGATCTAAGTGCTCTTAGTCAGAATATTCTTGAGTGGGAATTTTTTTGGAGTTATTTTTTGAAAATTACCCCTTCCCATGGCAGAGAAAGCCGATCGGACGTTCCGGGGTTCCAACTCGGAACTTCCGGACACCTTCACCTCGCAGCCAAACCTTGAGAACCAAGTGTTGGCCGGAACTTCCGGTAATCCCAGACCGGAACTTCTGGATAGTATTCCAGCTGAGTTTGTGAGTAACGTCTAGGTGACGCAAGCGTGTACCTATATATATCCCACCTTGTCCCCAGCTCACTTTTGGCCATCCAACTTTTGTTTTTTCGTCCCCTAGCCTCTCCCATGGTGTTCTAGCTCATTCCAACTCAATTCTTGAGCCACATAACTAAATTTTTGAGAAGATTGAGTGATGTGAGTGATTGTGAGAGTGAGAGAGCTAGGTGACTTGAGCACTTGGTGATTCTTGCAGGGCTTTGGAGTGGTGCCTATTACTCTTGGAAAGCAATCTCCTAGACGGTTAGGTGTCTCCCGCGAGCTTCTGGAGAATTGTGGATTGGCCTGGGAAAGTTTGTGAAGGATCACCTCTCCTCCACAAGGAAACAAGGTATGGATAGTGACAAACCAAGCTGATCTTTAGGAGGTTGTCTAGGTAGAGCAATTCACGTTTGTGGTTCACACTAGAGGATCGAATTTGGATCTTTGTGGTCAATTTGATCTCTAGGTAAGAACCTAGAGACATTGGGATTGAAGGCCGTAAACTTCTTCCCAGGGATTTGCTTGGTGAGGCAAGGGGTTAATTGAGACCCAACTCTATGAAGTTCCTCAACGGAGAGTAGGATTCTTTGAATCCAAACTTGGGTAAAAATCCTTGTGTCTTGTTTGTTATCCCTTTACCTCCCGCTGCTTGTCTATATTGCCTGTGTGTATCTTCCTGTTGCTAGCAATAAACTTGTGTAGAAAGTACTTAAATTTGAGTGTAGATCCTTTTAAGTCATAGAACACCGGAAGTTCCGTACAGTAACATCAAAAGTTCCAGACAACTTGTGCTGACCGGAAGTTCCGTGGTTCAAGTACCGGAAGTTCCGATGCCTGTGTGTTTTAACCGCTGCATTTTCGAGAAAATTTTAGGATCGCCTATTCACCCCCTCTAGGCGACATCTACGGCCTTCAAAAAGGGACTACCCGCTCCCGAAGGCCTCCGGATCAGGATCACACCCCGAAAGACCATCAAGGCACCGTGCACATACAACCGCGCCAGAATCCCTCTCCGCTCCACCACCACCTCCCTGCCCCGCAAAGACTGCCAGAGCCTCTACCCCGGCTCCGACTCATGTGTCCGGACCCATCCTGCTTTCGCCCGCCTCGCTGTACCAGGCAGAGAGGAAGATACGTGGATCTCCGATTCCAAAAGAATCTGAGGCAAAGAACAACCCTAGCTCCGAGACCCCGAGTGGAGATGTGGAGTTTGTGGATTCCTGGAAATGTTCGGAGGAGGAGGAAGATGGAGATTCCCAGGAGAGTGGCTTTGACTCTACTGACCGCAGGAGCCGCTCTGGCTGCTAGAGTGTCGCCACCCTTAGATTTTCGTCTTCCTAGTTTTTCTGTTTGTTAGTTGTTGTGTGTTAGGAGTGTTTGGTTGTGGGGTAGTGGTCAACCTATATCAAGTGGTAGTATGGGTTGCCCAATTAAGGATGTTGAGTGAGTTTTATGTGTTTTTAATGAAGATCATATCAAATCGGTCAAATTAATAAAGTTCACTTTCCGAGGCCAATCTGTTTTCTTTCTTCGCTCTCCTTGCTTGGTCTGCTCCTTCAGATGGTGAACACAAGGTATGGTGGCTTCAATGCCAATGCTGAGTCTGCTAGAAACAACAACCGAGCCAATAGCAATGCTCCACCGCCACCACCTGAGAACATCACCTTGGGCCAAGTCTTGGCCAATCAAACTTAGATGATGGCTGCAATGATGTAGCAAATGCAACAGCAGCACCAACAAATGCAACAGCAGATAGTAGCAGCAGAACAACAACAACAACAACAATCAGTTCGCACCCAAACCTCCCCCTCAATCCAAATTACTGGAGTTTCTTCGTGTTCAGCCCCCAACTTTCTCTAGCACCACCAACCCCATAGATGCAAATGATTGCTCCATGCCATAGAGAAGAAGTTGGACCTACTTCAACGCACTGATCAAGAAAGGGTGTCCTTTGTCACCCATCAACTACAAGGTCCTACCTCCGCCTGGTGGGATAACTTCTTGGTCACCTGTAGAGTGGATGCAGCTGTAGTCACTTGGGCAGAGTTCTGCCACCATTTCCAGAAGGCGCACATTCCGGGAGGGATTGTGGTGCAGAAAAAGAGGGAATTTAGATATCTCGAACAAGGCAATAGGATTGTCACCGAATATCTGCACGAGTTCAATCGGTTGGCACATTATGCTCTGGAGGACATGCGCACCGATGCCGAACAACAGGAGAAGTTCCTGTCTAGACTCGATGATGAGTTGGCGGATAAACTCATCTTGGGAGAATACGTAGACTTTGTGAAGTTGGTCGACAAGGCTATTCGCCAAGAAGATCAGTGTAATAAGATGAGCAGAAAGAGGAAGGCTGCTCAGTTCAGGCCTCAGCCTCAACCGGGGAACCAACAATGGCCATGCTTCATGCCCGGAGGTCAGGGTGGACCTACCACCATGATCGTTTGCCAGCATCGGACTTATCACCCGAGAAATTTCCAAGCTGGTAGTAGCCGCACTGGGTAGCAGCAGCGAAATCTCGCTTCGTGTACTCCAATGGTGCAACCGCAGTAGTAGCCCAAGCTAGCACCGCCAAAGAAGGACTTCGGAGGTAAACTGGGCAATTGCTTCAACTGTGGCGAGCCCAGACATTTTGCGGATAAATGTCCGAAGCCCAAGCGTGCACCTCGGTTCGTCCAAGCAAGGGTGAATCATGCTTCAGTAGAGGAAGCCCAAGCTAGACCAGAAGTCATATTGGGTATGTTCCCTGTGAACTCCTTTACTGCAACAGTCTTGTTTGATTCGGGTGCAACACATTCATTTATATCAAAGGCTTTTGTTGGGGGCACATGGGATATCAATAGTGAAACTTAAGATACACATGTGGGTTCAAACCCCCGGAAAACATTTGAACACCTCTTACTACTGCCCCTCGGTGGCAAAATAAATTCAAGGATCCCAATTTCTAGCCAATCTTATCATTCTAGAATCGAAGGGGTCATCCTAGAGATGGATTGGTTGACCAGATATAAGGGATTGATCGATTGTGCAAGCCGCATGATCACCATGACCAATGGTAATGGGAGAAGGTTGTTTTCCATTCCCCAACGCCACCAAAGCTTGTAGCAGTTTTGAATCAGGTCACTACCAAGGAAATACTAGAGGAGGAAGAGAAGACCCCAAAGAAATTAGAGGATATTCGCATAGTTTTTGAGTATCCCGATGTCTTTCCGGAAGACCTAACCACAATGCCACCAGAGAGAGGAAGAGCTCCAAATTGACTTAATCCCAGGAACTGCTCCAATCCACAAGAGACCCTATAGGATGGGAGCCAATGAGTTAGCAGAAGTTAGTAAAAAAGTTGATGAGCAACTACAGAAATGTTACATCTGCCCGAGCACGTCACCTTGGGGGTGCTTGAAGGGTTACGCGGAGGCTACGCTAGCCAAAAACAAAAACTTTTACCGCGCAAACCAGGAACACTTGCAAGTAAGGGCCGATAGATCGTTACCGATTGGAGTAGAGTGCAATGAATAACCAATCGGGCAATCCGATCCGGAACAGGTGTAGCCGATTCCCGGAGACACCGATTCGCTAATCAGCCGATTCGAGTCGTCCGGCCGCGTTCTCACGCCTCGCTCCGATGCGCCCGACCGCACCGATTCCACCACAGCCGATCGCTCCGATTGCGGCCGATCCAAGCCGATCAACGCGCGCAACGTAGCGCGCTCTACCGGTATCCACACGTCCGGGGACGAACGCCGTACACCCGTGTGCTAGCACGCGATGCAAGGCTAGGGTTTGGCTCGAAAGTGGGGAGGGTTTCCGTGGAGATTGATCTCGACGACTTCGTTGCACGCGATGCAATTGATGTCTATTCAGCTCTCCACCCTCCCTCCTTTATATAGAGTTGGCCGACGGGACTAGTGGCCGATTAGGACTCTATTTTGAATCGGATCTCATCCGTATCTCATAGAGTTGGCCGCCCATACGTCGTAAGCCCATAGAACTCTATCCGATCGGATCCCTATCCGATCGAGCCGTATCCGAGTCCAACTCGAATATCTATTCTATCCCCTTAAGCGTGTGACCGTAGGTTCAGGGTATACTCGGTTTCGGCTATAGTCTAACTTAGCCGATCGTCGGCTCAAGTCCAACTCACCGACTGTCAATAGCGGCGCCTAGCAGACATATTGACACCATAGTATACAAGAATATAATATCGGCTCGAACCCGTAATGTGTACACAAATCCCTTTGCCTCACGATACCGCTTAAGCTATAGGCAAGATGTGTGCCATCCCTTCAATAGCTTAACCATTCACTCGAACCGTATTGGATTATCCGTCTGTTGATTGACTCCTCAATCAACTTAGCATGGCCATGCATTTCCATAATCCATTACCTCGAGGGGCCCAGAGATATCTCTCCAAAGGAGGGGCAAATTCCATCTTGATCACTCACATCCCACTCCATGTTTCATAGCAAACCCGAAAACTACCTTTATAGCTATCCATTCACGGAATAGCGTTTGGTAGTCCCAAAGTAGGCTACTACACATGTTGGAATCCATGGTGATCTCGGGTCTAAGGACGTTGTACCAACACTACCTCGAGACCAACTAATGGCACATTAATTCCCGTAGTGTCTCATGGTGGGTCTATCCAACAATGTGTTCTCTAACACATATGTCCATGTTTATTGATTTGGTATCTCCATACCCATGATCTATGAGACATGATCATCAATCAATAAACATGCCGATCTTAGAATCATATTTGTTCCAACAATATGACATATGATCGAGGATCGTTTAGAAATAGATTCATACATATCGAGTCTCATAAATAAGTCACGTACTTATTGATCAATACAAGATGTCTATTTCATGGAACCGAATAACACTTTATTCATTTATACATAAACATTGACGTGATATCCAACATCTCCATGTTGCCTCTAGGGCATATCACTAACAATCTCCCACTTGCACTAGAGTCAATCATGTAAGTATCTAATACCCATTGCTCTTGTGTGCGCCTCATGCTTCGGCGAGGGGAGAGGTTTTGTCCGGATCGGCTATGTTGAGATCCGTGTGCACTTTGCATATCTTGACATCACCTCTGTCCACAATCTCGCGGATGAGATGATATCGCCGAAGTATGTGTTTGGACTTCCGATGTGACCTCGGCTCCTTGGCTTGCGCAATGGCTCCACTATTGTCATAATAGAGAGACATTGGACCAGTCGTACTAGTCATCACACCAAGCTCGAAACGAATTTCTTGATCCAAACAGCCTCCTTTGCAGCTTCCGAAGCGCAATGTACTCGGCCTCCGTTGTAGAATCAGCAACGTATCCCGCTTGGAACTCTTCCAGATCGCGCCTCCGTTCAGGCGTAACACGAACCCGATTGCGATCTATAATCATCCTTGTCTGTTTGGAAGCTAGCATCGGTGTAACCACTTACAACGAGCTCTTCCTCACCTCCATAGACTAGGAACATATCCTTAGTTCTTCTCAAGTACTTAAGGATATTCTTTACGGCGATCCGTGACCTTCACCTGGATCTCGATCGTATCTCGCTCGTAGCACTCAAAGCGTACGAGACATCTGGCGTGTACAAAGCATGGCATACATGATGGATCCAATTGCCGAAGCATATGGAACCATACCCATCTTATTCCGCTCATCATGTGTCCGAGGACACCGATTCTTGCTAAGATTGATGCCATGTGACATAGGCAAGAAACCTTTCTTGGAATCATGCATGTTGAACCTTTTCAACACCTTGTCAATGTATGTACTTTGGCTTAATCCAATTAGCCTCTTGGATCTATCTCTATAGATCCGAATGCTAATATATATGTTGCTTCCCCTAAGTCTTTCATGGAAAAACTATTTTTCAATGAAGACTTGGCGGATTCAAGCATAGGGATATCATTTCCAATCGTAATATGTCATCCACATATAAGATTAGAAATACAATTGCGCTCCCACTGACCTTTTTGTAAACACAGGCCTCTTCTTCATTTTTGATGAAACCAAACCCTTTGATTACTTCATCAAAACGAATATTCCAACTCCGAGATGCTTGCTTCAATCCATAAATGGATTTCGTAGCTTGCATATCTTTCCAGCGATTCTGGATCGACAAAACCCCGAGGTTGTATCATGTATACATCCTCGCTTAGGTTTCCACTCGAAAGCAGTTTTGACATCCATCTCGCCATATCTCATAATCGAAATATGCAGCAATCGCTAGGATAATCCGAATAGATTTAAGCATTGCGACGGGCGAGAAGGTTTCATCACAATCAACTCCTTGAATCTGTTTAAAACCTTTCGCCACCAATCGCGCCTTATAGATGTGAACATTTCCATCCATATCGGCCTTTTCTTAAAAACCCATTTACACTCAATTGTTTTGACACCATCGGTGGATCAACCAAGTTCCAAACTTGATTGTCGTACATGGATTCTATTTCGGATTTCATGGCTCCAAGCCACTTGTTGGAATCGGGTCCCACCATCGCTTCCTCATAGGTCTTAGGTTCATCGTTGTCCAACAACAATATATCACGTTGTTCCGCACTGTACTGCATCGGTGCACGACGTGATCTTTCGCACTCCGTGGGCTGGTGTATCTACAACCGGTGGCGCAACACTTTGCACCTCCGTTGTGGTTCCGTGATCGCCAAACATTTTCTCGGTGTTTCTTGAACTTCTTCAAGATGCACCCTGCTCCCACTAACCCTTCTTGAAAGAAACTCTTTCTCCAAGAAGACACCGTGTCGGGCGACAAACACTTTGCCTTGTTCCCGATTATAAAAGTAATATCCCTTAGTTTCCTTAGGATATCCCACAAAGAAGCACTTGTCGATTTGGGTGTGAGCTTGTCGACCGTAAACGTTTTACATAAGCTTCGCATCCCCATATTTTGAGAAAAGACAAACTAGGGGTTGCCCCGTCCATATCTCATATGGTGTCTTTTCAACCGACTTAGATGGAACTCTATTTAGTGTGAGCGCAATGCTTCAAGAGCATATCCCCGAAAGATAACGGAAGATCACTTTGGCTCATCATCGACCGCACCATGTCCAACAAGGTGCGATTTCTCCGTTCGGACACTCCGTTCCATTGTGGAGTTCTGGCGAGTTAATCGTGGAACAATTCCACAATCTTTCGATGATTACCAAACCCTTGGCTCAAGTATTCCCTCCACGATCGATCGTAGAAACTTGATTGTTTTCCCTAAATGATTCTCACTTCATTCGGAATTCTTTGAACTTTTCAAAGGATTCGGACTTATGCCTCATTAAGTAGATATAACCATATCTACTAAAGTCATCGGTAAAGGTAATGAAGTACCGATAACCACCTCGGCCGTTGAGCTCATTGGTCCACATACATCGGTATGTACGAGTGCCAACAAGTCACTTGCTCTTTCACTGTGTCCCGTGAAAGGTGCCTTTGTCATCTTACCAAGTAAACAAGACTCACATGTCTCAAATGATTCAAACCATCCTTGTGGAGCTTCTCCATGCGTTTCTTATTTATATGGCCTAAGCGACAATGCCGGATAAACGTGGGGTTTATATCATTACGAGTTGCCTTTCGTATTAATGTTATAGATGGGAGACGCTTCAAGATTCAAAACGTATAATCCATTCACCAATGGAGCATGAAAATAGAACATATCTCAAGATATATTGAACAACCATTGTCCATTGATCTAAAATCATATCCTTCCGCTTGCAAACATGAAGTGGAAATAACGTTTTGACATAGTGTTGGAACACAATAACAATTATTTAATTCCAAAACTAATCCTGAAGGTAGATGAAGTGGTATCGTCCCGACAAAGAACGTAGCAACGCTTGCTCCATTGCCGACGCGCAGTTTCACCTCACCCCTTCTCAATCCTCTACTTCTTCTCATTTCCCGCAACGATTTGCAAATATGAGCTACCGATCCGGTATCAAATACCCAAGAGTCGTAGGTGATGTAGCAAGATTAATGTCTATAACATTAATACCGAAGCGAAGTCGTACTTTGCTTCTTCTTGAGATCCTCTATGTACTTCTTGCGCCTTTTCCTGTGGCTGTCTCCTTGCAAGAGAAGCAAACGGCATCCGATGCCGCCGACCCTTCTTGCCCTTCTTTGCATTAGAGGCACTCGCGATCTCATCGGGAGTTAACTTCCTCTTGGTGCAAAGTTTCTTGACAGTGGTTTGCGCTTAGCCTTCGCATCATCATCACATGATGACCGTTTTTTCGGATACTCTCCTCAGTGTCTTTAGCATCCCATGCAATTCAGCCAAGGTCCTATCCATATTGTTCATGTGATAATTTAATATGAATGGCTCGAAGCTCGGAGGGAGCGACCGGAGAATCACATCGAGCCAACTCTTGGCTAAGGGAAAACCCGCTTTTCCGGACTCTCAATGTAGCCAATCATCTTTATCACATGCGGATGACGGGATTCCCTCAACAAGCCTCGCACGCAAACAAGGACTTTGAGGTGTTGAACCTCTCGGCCCGAGCTTGGTTCTCAAACATGCCACGCAGCCCCCGAATAATAGTGTGAGCATCGCTGCTCATATTGCTTCGAAGCTCGGGGACATTGTAGCAAGCATGAGACGCTTATATCTAGGGCATCATTAGTGTGCTTCTCATAAGCCCTCCGTGCGCTTGCGTGGCATTAGTTGGCAAATCCTCGGATAGGGTACTTCAAGAACGTACTCCTTACGCTCTTGCTTGAGAACAATTGTCAAGTTGCGATACCAATCCATAAAGTTTGTTCCATTTAATTTTTCCTTTTCGAGAATAGATCGCAAATTAAAGGTACTGGGTGTAGTATTAGCCGGCATTTATTCTACAACAGAAAAAGCAAAGTTTAGCACAATGTTTATGCTATGTCTATTGTTAAACAATTTAACATTAGACTCCCATTACGTATTTTTCACCTTCCTCTAGGTTACGTATTGGGTCAAGATCCACATGTTAATTAATTTTCTAGTGAGCTTTGGCATCACTGCTAGAAAATTAGTAACATCGGTAAGCAACACCTTGCTAATCACATCTCTATGTGACTCTTGTTGTTGGTGTGGCATCTCCATGCCCCGGCGCCAACCTATGCCCCAAGGCCCAAAACTGTTTTGATAGCCTTGTTAAGTAAACCAAATGCTCCGCATGTATATGTCGACATATACCCCTCGTGTTATGATAGAGAATGGCACTCGCTTTGCGACCCACCATTGACGAGCATAACGGTGACGGTGCAACATTTTGAAGGGCATCATTACTACTTAATTTTGAGAGGGATGCTATCCTATCAAACAAACATATCACATATGAAAGCAAGAAGAATATCATATAATGAAATAGTATGGCCCCCTTCACATGGTGATCTCCATCTCCATGTCGGCGCTGAGGATCTCCATCTTCGGCACCATCTTCCAAGTGTCGAATGCTTGATATCTTCAAACTAAGCTAGTACTATGGAAGCTCTAATTGAAGATTACATCGACTCGCAGGTCGTGAAAGAATATTACAAGCATTGCACGTATGAAAGAATATTACAGGGATTGCACATATGAAAGAATATTACATGCATCACATGCATCTCATACATACAATAGGGCCATACCATCTCAAAGCATTCTCTGCAAAACAAGTTAGGCGTAGAAACGTTTTCTACCTATCGCAGAGATACGGCATCGAGACGACCTATAAGGGGGTACGCACACGGCGGTCCCACTACACTATCAAGGAACGCTATCTCGAAGCCGACTCAAACCGAGTTCTATGGATATTGCTTCGACGTAATCACATTACGCCGTTCCGGAACACCACACGAAATTCATAGATCCAATCTATGAAATCGCTTATGGAAACCATATCGGCATAATCATATTATGCCGTCCCGATACACTATCAAGGGAGATGGTTTGCGTAGGCGCGAGGCAGCTAACAAAGTCGGACTACGAGATAGCTTCGGTATAATCACATTATACCGTTCCGATACACTATCAAGGAACACTATCTCGAACCCAACTCAAACCGAGTTATTTGGAAATTGCTTCGACGTAATCACATTACGTCGTTCCGATACACTATCAAGGAACGCAATTACCATCTACTCTCCTCAACAGATCCCGTAAAACCGATTGATCTAATCAACCCGTGCGCAAAACTTGTTCCGATCCAATCTAAAACCCGAACTAAGCAAGATTAGCTCGATACCACCGAAGGGTTACGCGGAGGCTACGCTAGCCAAAAACAAAAACTTTTACCGCGCAAACCAGGAACACTTGCAAGTAAGGGCCGATAGATCGTTACCGATTGGAGTAGAGTGCAGCGGAATAACCAATCAGGGCAATCCGATCCGGAACAGTGTAGCCGATTCCCGGAGACACCGATTCGCTAATCAGCCGATTCGAGTCGTCCGGCCGCGTTCTCACGCCTCGCTCCGATGCGCCCGACCGCAGCCGATTCCACCACACCGATCGCTCCGATTGCAGCCGATCCGGCCGATCAACGCGCGCAACATAGCAGCGCCTCTACGGTATCCACACGTCCGGGGACGAACGCCGTACACCCGTGTGCTAGCACGCGATGCAAGGCTAGGGTTTGGCTCGAAAGTGGGGAGGGTTTCCGTGGAGATTGATCTCGGCGACTTCGTTGCACGCGATGCAATTGATGTCTATTCAGCTCTCCACCCCTCCCTCCTTTATATAGAGTTGGCCGACTGGGACTAGTGGCCGATTTGGACTCTATTTTGAATCGGATCTCATCCGTATCTCATAGAGTTGGCCGCCCATACGTCGTAAGCCCATAGGACTCTATACGATCGGATCCCTATCCGATCGAGCCGTATCCGAGTCCAACTCGAATATCTATTCTATCCCCTTAAGCGTGCGACCCGTAGGTTCAGGTATACTCGGTTTCGGCTATAGTCTAACTTAGCCGATCATCGGCTCGAGTCCAACTCAGCCGACTGTCAATAGCGGCGCCTAGCAGCACATATTGACACCATAGTATACAAGAATATAATATCGGCTCAACCTGTAATGTGTACACAAATCCCTTTGCCTCACGATACCGGTTAAGCTATAGGCAAGATGTGTGCCATCCCTTCAATAGCTTAACCATTCACTCGAACCGTATTGGATTATCTGTCCGTTGATTGACTCCTCAATCAACTTAGCATGGCCATGCATTTCCATAATCCATTACCTCGAGGGGCCCAGAGATATCTCTCCAAAGGAGGGGCAAATTCCATCTTGATCACTCACATCCCACTCCATGTTTCATAGCAAACCCGAAAACTACCTTTATAACTATCCAGTTATGGAATAGCGTTTGGTAGTCCCAAAGTAGGCTACTACACATGTTGGAATCCATGGTGATCTCAGTCTAAGGACTTTGTACCAACACTACCCGAGACCAACTAATGGCACATTAATTCCTGTAGTGTCTCATGGTGGGTCTATCCAACAATGTGTTCTCTAACACATATGTCCATGTTTATTGATTTGGTATCTCCATACCCATGATCTATGAGACATGATCATCAATCAATAAACATGCCGATCTTAGAATCATATTTGTTCCAACAATATGACATATGATCAGGGATCGTTTAGAAATAGATTCATACATATCGAGTCTCATAAATAAGTCACGTACTTATTGATCAATACAAGATGTCTATTTCATGGAACTGAATAACACTTTATTCATTTATACATAAACATTGACGTGATATCCAACATCTCCATGTTGCCTCTAGGGCATATCACTAACAGTTCTCCAGTAATCTTTTTGGATAAAAAGGATAAGACCAAGAGGATGTGCGTGGATTATCACACACTCAATGAGGTTACTATTAAGAACAAGTATCCTTTACCACGGATCGATTATCTGTTTGACCAACTAAAGGGAGCAAAGGTGTTCTCCAAGATAGACTTGTGATCAGGTTATCATCAATTAAGAATTTGAGAGGAGGACATTCCCAAGACAACTTTTATCACTCGGTATGGTTTATACAAGTGTACGGTCATGTCATTTGGACTTACCAATGCACCTGCTTTCTTCATGAATTTGATGAACAAAGTATTCGTGGAATTTTTGGACAAGTTTGTCATTGTTTTCATCAATGACATACTTATCTACTCCAAGTCGGAAGAATAGCACGAGCAACATCTTCGTTTAGTGCTCGAGAAGTTAAGGGATCATCGGCTCTATGCTAAGTTCAGCAAGTGTGCCTTTTGGTTAAAGGAAGTGCAATTCCTCGGTCACATCATGAAAGCTCAAGGAGTAGTGGTTGACCCCTCTAATGTGGAATCAGTAACCAAGTGGACTCCACCAAAGACCGTTACCCACATCAGAAGTTTTCTTGGACTTGTGGGTTATTACCATTGGTTCTTTGAAAATTTCTCCAGAATTGTGAAGCCTATGATGCAATTGCTGAAGAAGGATGAGAAGTTTAAATGGACCGCAGAGTGCAACAAGTGTTTTGAAGAGCTTAAAAAGAAGTTGGTGTCTGCACCGGTTTTGATTCTACCAGATCAAACCAAAGATTTCCATGTCTATTGTGATGCATCTTGCCAAGGGTTAGGATGTGTGTTGATGCAAGAAGGAAAAGTGGTCGCGTACGCTTCTCGCCAGGTGCGTCCACATGAAACCAACTATCCAACCCATGACTTGGAACTAGTAGCAATAGTCCATGCCTTGAAGATATGGTGGCACTACCTATCGGTAATCGTTGTGAAGTGTATACGGATCATAAGAGCTTGAAATACATCTTCACCCAACCGAACTTGAACCTCCGTCAATGAAGATGGTTGGAGTTGATAAATGATTATGATCTTGGAATACACTATCATCCCGAAAGCTAATGTGGTAGCCGATGCTTTGAGCCGGAAGAGTTACTGCAGTTCTATCAACATGGAAGAAATGTGTGTAAAGTTGCTAAAAGATCTAGAGCGCCTAAACCCAGGAATTGTTGAACCTAGTTTTGTGGCCGCCCTTGAAGCCCAACCTACTTTTATAGACCAAATCTGAGCAGCTCAGGCATCAGATCCCGATATAGCTGAAGGGTTACGCGGAGGCTACGCTAGCCAAAAACAAAAACTTTTACCGCGCAAACCAGGAACACTTGCAAGTAAGGGCCGATAGATCGTTACCGATTGGAGTAGAGTGCAGCGGAATAACCAATCGGGGCAATCCGATCCGGAACAGTAGCCGATTCCCGAGACACCGATTCGCCAATCGGTCGATTCGAGTCGTCCGGCCACGTTCTCACGCCTCGCTCCGATGCGCCCGACCGCAGCCGATTCCACCACGCCGATCGCTCCGATTGCGCCGATCCGGCCGATCAACAGCGCGCAACGTAGCAGCGCCTCTACCGGTATCCACACATCCGGGGACGAACGCCGTACACCCGTGTGCTAGCACGCGATGCAAGGCTAGGGTTTGGCTCGAAAGTGGGGAGGGTTTCCGTGGAGATTGATCTCGGCGACTTCGTTGCACGCGATGCAATTGATGTGACTTCAGCTCTCCACCCCTCCCTCCTTTATATAGAGTTGGCCGACGGGACTAGTGGCCGATTAGGACTCTATTTTGAATCGGATCTCATCCGTATCTCATAGAGTTGGCCGCCCATACGTCGTAAGCCCATAGGACTCTATCCGATCGGATCCCTATCCGATCGAGCCGTATCCGAGTCCAACTCGAATATCTATTCTATACCCTTAAGCGTGCGACCACGTAGGTTCAGGTATACTCGGTTTCGGCTATAGTCTAACTTAGCCGATCGTCGGCTCGAGTCCAACTCACCGACCCTGTCAATAGCGGCGCCTAGCAGCACATATTGACACCATAGTATACAAGAATATAATATCGGCTCGAACCTGTAATGTGTACACAAATCCCTTTGCCTCACGATACCGGTTAAGCTATAGGCAAGATGTGTGCCATCCCTTCAATAGCTTAACCATTCACTCGAACCGTATTGGATTATCCCGTCCGTTGATTGACTCCTCAATCAACTTAGCATGGCCATGCATTTCCATAATCCATTACCTCGAGGGGCCTGAGATATCTCTCCAAAGGAGGGGCAAATTCCATCTTGATCACTCACATCCCACTCCATGTTTCATAGCAAACCCGAAAACTACCTTTATAACTATCCAATTACGGAATAGCGTTTGGTAGTCCCAAAGTAGGCTACTACACATGTTGGAATCCATGGTGATCTCAGTCTAAGGACTTTGTACCAACACTACTCGAGACCAACTAATGGCACATTAATTCTGTAGTGTCTCATGGTGGGTCTATCCAACAATGTGTTCTCTAACACATATGTCCATGTTTATTGATTTTGTATCTCCATACCCATGATCTATGAGACATGATCATCAATCAATAAACATGCCGATCTTAGAATCATATTTGTTCCAACAATATGACATATGATCGGGATCGTTTAGAAATAGATTCATACATATCGAGTCTCATAAATAAGTCACGTACTTATTGATCAATACAAGATGTCTATTTCATGGAACCGAATAACACTTTATTCATTTATACATAAACATTGACGTGATATCCAACATCTCCATGTTGCCTCTAGGGCATATCACTAACAATCTCCCACTTGCACTAGAGTCAATCATGTAAGTATCTAATACCCATTGCTCTTGTGTGCGCCTCATGCTTCGGCCGAGGGAGAGGTTTTGTCGGCGGATCGGCTATGTTGAGATCCGTGTGCACTTTGCATATCTTGACATCACCTCTGTCCACAATCTCGCGGATGAGATGATATCGCCGAAGTATGTGTTTGGACTTCGATGTGACCTCGGCTCCTTGGCTTGCGCAATGGCTCCACTATTGTCACAATAGAGAGACATTGGACCAGTCGTACTAGTCATCACACCAAGCTCGAAACGAATTTCTTGATCCAAACGGCCTCCTTTGCGCTTCCGAAGCAGCAATGTACTCGGCCTCCGTTGTAGAATCAGCAACGATATCCGCTTGGAACTCTTCCAGTGACCGCGCCTCCGTTCGGCAGAACACGAACCCATTGCGATCTATAATCATCCTTGTCTGTTTGGAAGCTAGCATTGGTGTAACCACTTACCACGAGCTCTTCCTCACCTACATAGACTAGGAACATATCCTTAGTTCTTCTCAAGTACTTAAGGATATTCTTTACTGCAATCCAGTGACCTTCACCGGATTCGACGCATCTGCTCGTAGCACTCAAAGCGTACGAGACATCTCAGGCGTGTACAAAGCATGGCATACATGATGGATCCAATTGCCGAAGCATATGGAACCATACCCATCTTATTCCGCTCATCATGTGTCCGAGGACACCGATTCTTGCTAAGATTGATGCCATGTGACATAGGCAAGAAACCTTTCTTGGAATCATGCATGTTGAACCTTTTCAACACCTTGTCAATGTATGTACTTTGGCTTAATCCAATTAGCCTCTTGGATCTATCTCTATAGATCCGAATGCCTAATATATATGCTGCCTCCCTAAGTCTTTCATGGAAAAACTATTTTTCAATGAAGACTTGACGGATTCAAGCATAGGGATATCATTTCCAATCGAATATGTCATCCACATATAAGATTAGAAATACAATTGCGCTCCCACCGACCTTTTTGTAAACACAGGCCTCTTCTTCATTTTTGATGAAACCAAACCCTTTGATTACTTCATCAAAACGAATATTCCAACTCCGAGATGCTTGCTTCAATCCATAAATGGATTTACGTAGCTTGCATATCTTTCCGGCGATTGTGGATCGACAAAACCCGAGGTTGTATCATGTATACATCCTCGCTTAGGTTTCCATTCAGAAAGCCATTTTGACATCCATCTGCCATATCTCATAATCGAAATATGCAGCAATCGCTACGATAATCCGAATAGATTTAAGCATTGCGACGGCGAGAAGGTTTCATCATAATCAACTCCTTGAATCTGTTTAAAACCTTTCGCCACCAATCGCGCCTTATAGATGTGAACATTTCCATCCATATCGGCCTTTTCTTAAAAACCCATTTACACTCAATGGTTTTGACACCATCGAGTGGATCAACCAAGTTCCAAACTTGATTGTCGTACATGGATTCTATTTCGGATTTCATGGCTCCAAGCCACTTGTTGGAATCGGGTCCCACCATCGCTTCCTCATAGGTCTTAGGTTCATCATTGTCCAACAACAATATATCACGTTGTTCCGCACTGTACTGTTAGGTGCACGACGTGATCTTTCGACTCCGTGGGGCTGGTGTATCTACAACGGTGGCGCAACACTTTGCACCTCCTGTTGTGGTTCGTGATCGCTGAAACATTTTCCGGTGTTTCTTGAACTTCTTCAAGATGCACCCTACTCCCACTAACCCATCTTGAAAGAAACTCTTTCTCCAAGAAGACACCGTGTCGGGCGACAAACACTTTGCCTTGTTCCCGATTATAAAAGTAATATCCCTTAGTTTCCTTAGGATATCCCACAAAGAAGCACTTGTCGATTTGGGTGTGAGCTTGTCGACCGTAAACGTTTTACATAAGCTTCACATCCCCATATTTTGAGAAAAGACAAACTAGGGGTTGCCACTGTCCATATCTCATATGGTGTCTTTTCAACGACTTAGATGGAACTCTATTTAGTGTGAGCGCAATGTTTCAAGAGCATATCCCCGAATGATAACGGAAGATCACTTTGGCTCATCATCGACCGCACCATGTCCAACAAGGTGCGATTTCTCCGTTCGGACACTCCGTTCCATTGTGGAGTTCCCGGCGGAGTTAACTGTGGAACAATTCCACAATATTTCGAGATGATTACCAAACTCTTGGCTCAAGTATTCCCCTCCACGATCGATCGTAGAAACTTCATTGTTTTCCCTAAATGATTCAGTACTTCATTCTGGAATTCTTTGAACTTTTCAAAGGATTCGGACTTATGCCTCATTAAGTAGATATAACCATATCTACTAAAGTCATCGGTAAAGGTAATGAAGTACGATAACCACCTCTCGCCGTTGAGCTCATTGGTCCACATACATCGGTATGTACGAGTGCCAACAAGTCACTTGCTCTTTCACCGTGTCCCGTGAAAGGTGCCTTTGTCATCTTACCAAGTAAACAAGACTCACATGTCTCAAATGATTCAAAATCAAAAGAGTGAAGCAATCCATCCTTATGGAGCTTCTCCATGCGTTTCTTATTTATATGGCCTAAGCGACAATGCCGGATAAACGTGGGGTTTATATCATTACGAGTTGCCTTTCGTATTAATGTTATAGATGGGAGACGCTTCAAGATTCAAAACGTATAATCCATTCACCAATGGAGCATGAAAATAGAACATATCTCTCGAGATATATTGAACAACCATTGTTCATTGATCTAAAATCATATCCTTCCGCTTGCAAACATGAAGCGGAAATAACGTTTTGACATAGTGTTGGAACACAATAACAATTATTTAATTCCAAAACTAATCCCGAAGGTAGATGAAGTGGTGCTGTGCCGACAAGAATCGTAGCAACGCTTGCTCCATTGCCGACGCGCAGTTCACCTCGCCCCTTCTCAATCCTCTACTTCTTCTCATTCCCCGCAACGATTTGCAAATATGAGCTACTGATCCGGTATCAAATACCCAAGAGTTAGTAGGTGAAGTAGCAATATTAATGTCTATAACATTAATACCGGAACGTAAGTCGTACTTTGCTTCTTCTTGAGATCCTCCATGTACTTCTTGCGTTCCTTTTCCAAGGGCTCTGTCTCCTTGCGGTAGAAGCAAACGGCATCGATGCCGCCGACCCTTCTTGCCCTTCTTTGCATTAGAGGCACTCGCGATCTCATCGGGAGTTAACTTCCTCTTGGTGCAAAGTTTCTTGACAGTGGTTTGCGCTTAGCCTTCGCATCATCATCACATGATGACCGTTTTTCGGATACTCTCCTCACTGTCTTTAGCATCCCATGCAATTCAGCCAAGGTCCTATCCATATTGTTCATGTGATAATTTAATATGAATAGCTCGAAGCTCGGAGGGAGCGACGGAGAATCACATCGAGCCAACTCTTGGCTAAGGGGAAAACCCAGTTTTCCGGACTCTCAATGTAGCCAATCATCTTTATCACATGCGGATCGACGGGATTCCCTCAACAAGCTCGCACGCAAACAAGGACTTTGAGGTGTTGAACCTCTCGGCCCGAGCTTGGTTCTCAAACATGCCACGCAGTCCCGAATAATAGTGTGAGCATCGCTGCTCTCATATTGCTTCAAGCTCGGGGGACATTGTAGCAAGCATGAGACAGCTTATATCTAGGGCATCATTAGTGTGCTTCTCATAAGCCCTCCGTGCGTTGCGTGGCATTAGTTGGCAAATCCTCGGGATAGGGTACTTCAAGAACGTACTCCTTACGCTCTTGCTTGCTTGAGAACAATTCTCAAGTTGCGATACCAATCCATAAAGTTTGTTCCATTTAATTTTTCCTTTTCGAGAATAGATCGCAAATTAAAGGTACGGGTGTAGTATTAGCCGCCATTTATTCTACAACAGAAAAAGCAAAGTTTAGCACAATGTTTATGCTATGTCTATTGTTAAACAATTTAACATTAGACTCCCATTACGTATTTTCCACCTTCCCTCTAGGTTACGTATTGGGTCAAGATCCACATGTTAATTAATTTTCTAGTGAGCTTTGGCATCACTGCTAGAAAATTAGTAACATCGGTAAGCAACACCTTGCTAATCACATCTCTATGTGACTCTTGTTGTTGGTGTGGCATCTCCATGCCCCGGCGCCAACCTATGCCCCAAGGCCCAAAACTGTTTTGATAGCCTTGTTAAGTAAACCAAATGCTCCCGCATGTATATGTCGACATATACCCCCTCGTCTTATGATAGAGAATGGCACTCTGCTTTGGCGACCCACCATTGACAAGCATAACGGTGACGGGTGCAACATTTGGAAGGGCATCATTACTACTTAATTTTGAGAGGATGCTATCCTATCAAACAAACATATCACATATGAAAGCAAGAAGAATAGCATATAATGAAATAGTATGGCCCCCTTCACATGGTGATCTCCATCTCCATGTCGGCGCCGAGGATCTCCATCTTCGGCACCATCTTCCAAGTATCGAATGCTTGATATCTTCAAACTAAGCTACTACTATAGAAGCTCTAATTGAAGATTACATCGACTCGCAGGTCGTGAAAGAATATTACAAGCATTGCACGTATGAAAGAATATTACGGGGATTGCACATATGAAAGAATATTACATGCATCACATGCATCTCATACATACAATAGGGCCATACCATCTCAAAGCATTCTCTGCAAAAACAAGTTAGGCGTAGAAACGTTTTCTACCTATCGCAGAGATACGGCATCGAGACGACCTATAAGGGGGTACACGGCGGTCCGGAACACCACACGAAATTCATAGATCCAATCTATGAAATTGCTTATGGAAACCATATCGGCATAATCATATTATGCCGTCCCGATACACTATCAAGGGAGATGGTTTGCGTAGGCGCGAGGCAGCAACAAAGTCGGACTACGAGATAGCTTCGGTATAATCACATTATACCGTTCCGATACACTATCAAGGAACGCTATCTCGAACCCAACTCAAACCGAGTTATTTGGAAATTGCTTCGACGTAATCACATTACGTCGTTCCGATACACTATCAAGGAACGCAATTACCATCTACTCTCCTCAACGATCCCGTAAAACCGATTGATCTAATCAACCCGTGCACAAAACTTGTTCCAGATCCAATCTAAAACCCGAACTAAGCAAGATTAGCTCTGATACCACTGAAGGGTTACGTGGAGGCTACGCTAGCCAAAAACAAAAACTTTTACCGCACAAACCAGGAACACTTGCAAGTAAGGGCCGATAAATCGTTACCGATTGGAGTAGAGTGCAGCGGAATAACCAATCGGGCAATCCGATCCGAACGTGTAGCCGATTCCCGAGACACCCGATTCGCCAATCAGCCGATTCGAGTCGTCCGCCACGTTCTCACGCCTCGCTCCGATGCGCCCGACCGCAGCCGATTCCACCACAGCCGATCGCTCCGATTGCAGCCGATCCGGCCGATCAACACAGCGCAACGTAGCAGCGCCTCTACCGGTATCCACACGTCCGGGGACAGAACACCGTACACCCCTGTGCTAGCACGCGATGCAAGGCTAGGGTTTGGCTCGAAAGTGGGGAGGGTTTCCGTGGAGATTGATCTCGGTGACTTCTGTTGCACGTGATGCAATTGATGTCACTTCAGCTCTCCACCCCTCCCTCCTTTATATAGAGTTGGCCGACGGGACTAGTGGCCGATTAGGACTCTATTTTGAATCGGATCTCATCCGTATCTCATAGAGTTGGCCGCCCATACGTCGTAAGCCCATAGGACTCTATCCGATCGGATCCCTATCCGATCGAGCCGTATCCGAGTCCAACTCGAATATCTATTCTATACCCTTAAGCGTGCGACCACAGTAGGTTCAGGTATACTCGGTTTCGGCTATAGTCTAACTTAGCCGATCATCGGCTCGAGTCCAACTCAGCCGACTGTCAATAGCGGCGCCTAGCAGCACATATTGACACCATAGTATACAAGAATATAATATCGGCTCAACCTGTAATGTGTACACAAATCCCTTTGCCTCACGATACCGTTAAGCTATAGGCAAGATGTGTGCCATCCCTTCAATAGCTTAACCATTCACTCGAACCGTATTGGATTATCCGTCCGTTGATTGACTCCTCAATCAACTTAGCATGGCCATGCATTTCCATAATCCATTACCTCGAGGGCCCGAGATATCTCTCCAAAGGAGGGGCAAATTCCATCTTGATCACTCACATCCCACTCCATGTTTCATAGCAAACCCGAAAACTACCTTTATAACTATCCAGCACGGAATAGCGTTTGGTAGTCCCAAAGTAGGCTACTACACATGTTGGAATCCATGGTGATCTCGGGTCTAAGGACTTTGTACCAACACTACCCGAGACCAACTAATGGCACATTAATTCCGTAGTGTCTCATGGTGGGTCTATCCAACAATGTGTTCTCTAACACATATGTCCATATTTATTGATTTGGTATCTCCATACCCATGATCTATGAGACATGATCATCAATCAATAAACATGCCGATCTTAGAATCATATTTGTTCCAACAATATGACATATGATCAGGGATCGTTTAGAAATAGATTCATACATATCGAGTCTCATAAATAAGTCACGTACTTATTGATCAATACAAGATGTCTATTTCATGGAACTGAATAACACTTTATTCATTTATACATAAACATTGACGTGATATCCAACATCTCCATGTTGCCTCTAGGGCATATCACTAACAATAGCTGAGCTCAAGAAGTACATGAGAGTTGGAAAAGCTCATGATTTTCCGGAAGACGAGCATGGAACAATCTGGATGGGTACAAGGCTGTGTGTACCTGAGGACCAAGAACTGAAGAATTTGATCCTCATCGAAGCCCATCAGAGTCAGTATTCTATCCATCCAAGAAGTACCTAGTTTTGGTGGGTCAGCATGAAGAGGGAAATAGCTGAGTTCGTCGCACTTTGTGACATATGTCAGCAAGTAAAGTCAGAACACCAAAGACCTACTGGACTGTTACAACCACTCCAGATCCCGGAATGGAAATGGGAAGAAATCGGAAATGGATTTCATCACCGGATTGCCTCAGACATCGGGCATGATTCAATTTGGGTCATCATCGATCGACTCACCAAAGTAGCCCACTTTATCCTAGTGCATACCACCTATTCAGGGAAGAGTTTAGCAGAATTTTACCTCGCAAGGATCATGTTCCTACATGGGGTACCCAAAAAGATCATATCAGATCGGAGAAGTCAGTTTACCTCCAAGTTCTGGCAGAAGTTGTAAGAAGAGCTTGGTACTCGTTTAAACTTCAGTACAGCTTATCATCCACAAACTGATGGCTAGACTGAGCGGGTAAACCAAATCTTGGAAGATATGTTGCGAGCCTGTGATCTCATTTTGGAGCAGCCTGGGACAAGAGTTTGCCTTATGCATAATTCTCTTATAACAATAGCTACCAAGCCAGTTTGCAGATGGCACCTTTTGAGGCATTGTATTGATGGAAGTTTCATACACCTCTATTCTATGACCAGACTGGTGAACATCAGCTATTTGGAACTAAAGTGTTATGTAATGCTGAAGAAAAGGTTAGAATCGTTAGGGAAAGGTTGAGAATTGCGTAGTCTCGGCAAAAGAGCTACATAGACAACCGTTGAAGGGACCTTACTTACGAAGTAGGAGGTTATGTGTATCTTCGTGTCACTCCGCTCCAGGGAGTGCACCGTTTCACAACAAAAGGCAAGTTGGCACCATGTTTCATGGGACCATATCAGATTCGAGAACATCGAGGAGAAGTGGCATACCAGCTTGAACTTCCATCCTCCATGGCTGGTATTCACGACGTATTCCATGTCTCAAAACTCAAAAAGCGTTTGAGGGTACCAGAAGAACAGCCAAGTCCAGATCAGATTGAGATTTGGGAGGACATGACCTATGTGGAGAAACCCTCTCGTATCCTCGAAAGAAGTGAGTGAAGAACCCTAAAGAAGGTTATAAGATTCTGTCGGGTTCAGTGGACTCATCACTCAGAAGAAGAGGCCACTTGGGGAAGGGAAGATGAGTTAAAGGCCACTCAACCCCATCTCTTCGCCAGTACCTCCAAATCTCGGGGTAGAGATTTCGTTTAAGGGGGGTAGGTTTGTCACACCGTGGAGTTTTTCCCCTTTTAAAAATCATTAAAGAAAATCACAAAAGAAATAATTTGTGAATTAACCTAGAGAAAATAAATAATTTTAAAATGCAAATTATAAGTGGAAATGGCATGCTGGGAGTTTTCTTAAATTCTACATGTTAAAATACATTAACAAGATTTTTAGTGGAATTTTTAGAGCACTAGAAATAATTTTTAACCAATTAAATCAATAATAGGAATGAAAATAAATCCCGGGGAATTCTTTTCTCTCTCCGTCCTTTTTCCTTCCCAAAATCGGCTCTTCACCACCGACCCACCCGTCGGCCGCCTCTCCCCACGTGCGTCTCCCTCCCTCTCTCTCTCCTCTCTCGGCCGCCCGAAGGACGAGGCCCATTAGCACCCCTCGCCCGCGCGCGAAAAAGTCCATATCCCGTCCCTCTCTCTCCCTGGCCACTGATAGGTGGGGCCCACCTTTCAGCCCCGTCTTCAACCCAGGCCGTGTCGTCGTCGCACGATTCCCGGCTGTCCCGCCTCTCCTGCATGCTCCAATCACCACCATAACTCCCTCGCATCCACTGCCGACCGTTGCCGCCCCCATCCCCACTCCCACGCCATTAATGGTCGTGCTCACCATCGTCGACCATTATTCCCCCTCCATTTACTTCGACGTGAAATTAATCCCCTCCTCGGCCGATTCCGAGCTCCCCGAGCCCTATAAAACCCGGCCCTCACCTCTCCCGTCCTCCCCACACCCTCGCTCAAGCTCCCTGCGCTCTCTCTCACTGTGCACCCGAGCTCTGCCGCTTCCCGCTGCTGTTCAGCCGTCGTTCCTCGCTGCCCCAAGCCACGCCGTCCCCATCCTCTTTGCCAGTGTCCGAGCCCCCTCGGCTGCCCCTCGTCGCCGCCTCTCGCCGTTCGCTCGCCGTCCTGCGCCATCATCTCCCTCCTCTCCGATGTCGCACGGTAAGTTCTCCCCTCCTTTTTGCCCTTGGCCCCGCGAGTGCGCAGCATCGCTCTCGTGCGTGCGGCTTCGCCCACGCATTGTCGTGCCACTCCGCCACTCCGATGGCGCCGGCCGGTCTTCGGCCGCCGTGCGCCATCACCGGCCGCCATGTCGCTCTTCGCCCCTTCCCGGTCGTCTAATCTACCTTTGGTAGATCGGCGCCGTCCGATCCCCATGCTCGCGTGGCAAGCCATGTGGCCGCCACATCGACGCCGCGTTGGCGCCACGTGCGTCACATGGTGTGCCAGCCGCTGCTCGGCCCGTGGAACTGGTCCACCATGGACCGGTGCTCCCGCAGCAGATGACGTTAGCATTCGGCCGCTGACGTCAGCCCTAGCCATTGATGTAAGCCTCGGGATTTATTGCGTAATAAATTATTAAGGATTTTTTTGTTTTAGTAATAAACACAGTTGATCTTCTAAAATTCATATCTTTTTAATCCGAGCTCTGTTTAAGCCCATTCAAATTTCATTAAATTTATAAAAATGCAAAGAATCCATTAAAATGGTTTTGTTCCTTGTTTCAGTAGACCTTTAGCATGTTTTGTTGAGTGCCTTGTTTGTCATGTAGATCTCGGTAGTTTCGGCGACCCGGTCTACTTCAAAGTTGTTGCAGAGTTTCCCCAAGTCGAAGAGCAAGGGAAGTCATGCTTCATCATTGATCATATTGTACTTATTTTTGCTAAAATACTTCACTTTCCTTATAAACTGCATTTACTTTAGAATGTCATTTTATGAGAATATTACGCCTTTAGTATCAGTACTAAGCCTTAAAACTTGACCACCCTGAACCTTTGATAATCATGGGAATTAGCCCTGCTTAGATAACCTAGCACACTAATTGGGTCTTTTCACTGAATCATACTATATGTTGAACTTAATCTTGTGACATTATGATCATGATTATCAACTAAAATATGACAATGGTGGGTTGTGGGCGCATTAGTTTTTGATAGTCGCGTCCATGGCAATTAAGGACCAGTTCACGAGAAACGCTGGAAGAAATTCCGTTCTAAACACAAGCCAGAATGGGTAATGGTGGGTCCCATAGTGTAGCCTTTCCCTAGCCAATGTTCCCTGCCAAGGGTGAGCGTGATGGAGTTGCAGGCGGCCGGGGGCTTACTAGTTGCTGGGCTGTCGGATTCACCGCGGCACTCAGGGGGCTGCCCCTACCCTGATAGGAGTGGGGGCAAAACCTTAGTGTGGTTCGATTAGTTAGAGAGGTTTATACGAAAGGTCCTATCGCAGTCCCTTTTTGGGGTACCATGGAGGTATTCCAGCACACGAAAACGTGTCGTGCGGTTGTGTCTTGTGGGTAAAGATGTACACCTCTAATCATAGTAAAACTATTTGAATAGTCATGCCCGTGGTTATGGGTGATCGACCGGATTCACAGTGATTAGTCTCACACCTCTAATAACCTGATTAATGGAACATGACTAGTATAGGTGGATGGTTTGGGCCTGTCGCAATGTGGGGATAACGTTGGACAGTGTTGATACTAATATTGCTTAATTAATTACAACTGTTTTACTGCTTTCAAATTATTGTTGTGAAATAGTTGCTTTGTGCTAAAAAGTCAAGCCCTAACCTTTTCCTTGTCTCCCCTTGCATTCATACCTCCTATTCCGGTATGACTTGCTGAGTACGTTGGAAGTACTCATCCTTGCCTCTTTCCCCCAGAGCTAGTCTCTGAAGCTGATGAACACGTTGAAGACGAATAGGCTTCGTCCGCACTCTGGAGATGCCCGTGGAGTGGAGGTGTCACGCTACAAGCATCAAGATTAGGCCTTAGCTCCTTTTTTCCGCTGCTCTTTTGTAATCTTTTTATTGTTTCTAAGATGTGGATCTGTAATAAGCCGTATGTGTACCCTGGCTGTTCCTAGACAGGCATTTTTAATACACATATACCTTCAAAAATTCTGGTTTTGAATTTTTGGGCATGACACTAGTGCATCGAGAGGGTCTATGGGATGGACGACCCAGGCCAATTGACCACTGTTGACCAAGATCCAACGATTGTGATCTGACCAGGAGGAAGGCCACACAAGCATACACATGCACACACGTGGACACCACATGGGACAGACGGACGAAGTGTCTACTGATGGAGTGATGACGTGGACATGCCGACTGTTGGTATTTCTTACGTCTATAGATAAATCCGCAAGCACACGGATATACCGTTGTAGCATTTCACCCAGGGAGTATTCCAAGGGTATCGTTATTTATTTTATCCCAAGGAAAGACTATGGTCTGGAAGGGAATAGTAATGTGCTATGGATATTCATAAGTTATAAATGAGATGCCTAAGATAGATATGGGTAAAGGTAGTGTAACACACATAGAAGAGTCCTATTAATAATACACTAGAGCTAAGTGGAGAATAGTATTTAAAGTCAGGTTCCTATAGTTCTTCTAGTATGAGTACATAGTTTATATAACTAGACTAGTAGTGGTTAGTTACCCAGTTCTATCCTCCCAGGACTATGGGGGTACCGCCTCCTAGTGGCCAGGCCTGCCACCATGAAGTGATCTCTTACCGTTCGCCCTACACCTTACCCGAACGTGGAGGATTACAATGGACGGATATGGCTATCACCACCTGCCGCCTACCTCTACAATCCGTGGGGTATGACCATAACCAATGTCTATGAAATAATCTGAGCACCGCGCTCACATTATCATAGACACCTTTACCTCCCAGTACGTCAATGACTAAGGCAAAGGCAAACCTACATCCTAATTGCTCATTGGACCGTATCCGTGGCAATAGAGTTACTCGTCTAACCACAACAATACTATTATATAGACTATAAATGAAACACCTATCTACGAAAGTAGAAGATGATCCACATTCAGATAAACTAGAAGACTGATATATTTATAAGCTCAAAGTCATACAAAGGAAGAAAGTACAAAAGACATACCCAACTTTCGAAGGCGATTAGGAACCGACTAAAGACTCTATACTATTCCTAAACTCCACTAGCCTAGAGACTAAGATAGAAATGTAGGAACTACTTCTTGTGGTGTGTGTTGAATGAAGTGAGCTTCCCTCCTTTTATAGCCTCTCCATGGCGGTTTGAGGTCGGTTTCTAACCATCATAACTCCCTAACCGCCATTGGGGAGTGCTTAGGAGCCGCCACGTGGAAGTTAGTGGCGATTGGGCTCAGCCATGGTTCGGCAACCAGGCAACTGCCTCTCGCCACCGACTTTGACCAGTCACTGACTTGTGGGCCCCTAAGGCGGTTCCCGAGCGTTTGGCCCCACTGTAATGTGGTTTCACCCAACTTATGAGCCCTTCGATCAGCGAGAAGCTGACGTGGTGATCGCCGATTGGTTGGAGTTGTGTTTCTTCGCCACGCGAGCTCGTCTTCACTTTATTTATTGATAGATATTCCTGCATTCTACTAAACTCCAAGGACAGGTGGAACTTTATCAATTCTAAACCTAAATGCTAGTAAAGGATGCTAATTACCTTTTATTTTCGTAGTTTGTGACGGTCGGATTTGGTACTTAATGACTGTCAACACCGACGACAAGCAGCACGGGACACGAGTGTCACCGGCGTTCCATAGCACGATGGCTCAAACAGAGGGCACCGAGATATAGAAGAGGATGAGGCAATGCTTACTAGCATGACATGATTGTTGGCACCTTTTTTGATGAAGGCACGAACACGATCGACACACCTAAACACCTTGCGGTGATATGGAGTCACCAACCACCTTGATATAGCAAAGAACTAAAGCAAGATGGGTTTTATAGATTAAACTGGCTAGCAAAGCTGATTTAGACAAATAATAGATAAACACCCGTCTCGTGGGCGAACGAAAAGTTTTAAGGACAAACATACAAAGAAGTGTCGCACTCTCGCAACGGCGGTGGACGATTTTCATCACAAATCGACAAAGATGGACGAACTAATGTAGAAAAAAGTAAAAGAACGATTCAATTGGCTAAGAACTAGAAACTAGATTGATTTTGGGTTGTGTATGTGTTGTTGTTGCCAATTGAACCGGCCTTGGCCCTTAAGTAGCGGTTGGTCTTAACTTCCACAGGCCCTCCTTCATGTCCAATTCGGGGTAGACACCTTTGGAAACCCGAGACATACCATATGGAGGAAGGAAACCCGAGTACCAACGAATTCGGCTAGGTTTCGGACTCGCGGCCGACCGCCACATGCCGCCGGCTCGACGGCCTAAGGCCCTCGGCCGACCGCCTATATATGGCGGTCGACCAGCCTTCCGGAGGAAACCGACAAACTTTCCAAACATTGGCAATTTTCCTATCTCGATTCCTAGGTGCCAATTTTGGGTATAAACACATGCTGCCCTGTCTTTTATGATGAACATCGTGAATCTAAAAGCATAGAACATGTTTATCTTAGGGTGATAATCTAATTACCGGCCATAGGACTTCCTAAGCATCTTGCCGGACACTCAGGAAGTACTTCTTTAGGTATTTACCATTAATAGTTTGCTGAAACCGTTCTCCTTGAAGTGTTTCCAGAAAAATATGCATTCCCTCGAACGATTCCACATATCCGATAAGGTCCCTCCCAACTTGGTGACCACTTACAGAATTCCTTAGATCGAGACCCCAAAGGAAAAATTGTCTTCCATACTAAATCTCCCACTTGGAATGTCTTCGCCTTCACCCTTTTGTTGTACGCTTTAGCCACCCTCTTCTTCTCTTTCTCAATTTCTTCCAAAGCCTTCAAACGTTTGTCAACCACTTCATCAAGATTATCTCCCATCATTAACTTGTAGTCTTCAGCCGACAAATCGTCTTGCTTTATATACCGCAGAGAGCCAAGATTTACCTCAACCGGTAAAATGGCTTCTTGTCCATAAACTAGCTCAAAAGGGGTTACCTTGGTAGCACCATGTTTTGATATTCCATGTGCCCATAATGCCTCAGAAAACACCTCATGCCACCTTTCGGGATGTTCTTCGATCTTCTTTTTAACCAACTTTAGCAAAGTTTTATTACTAGACTCGGCTTGTCCATTAGCCTGAGCATAGTAAGGAGAAGAACTCAACAACTTGATACCACAAGATTCGGCAAGATTTTTTACCTCTTTGGACATGAAAGAAGCTCCTTGATCCATAGTCAATGTTTGAGGAATGCCAAATCTATGTATGATATGCTTCAAATAGAGCATTGCCGAACGGTTGACAGGCTTCGCATCCTCTATAATACCTGAAACAATCATCAACCATTTTCGGCCAATAGAACCCCGCTCTCCTAAGCAACCAATTCATTTTATGGGCCGATTGATGTGTTCCACAAATACCCTCATGTACCTCTCCCATAACCACTTTAGATTGATCACTATCTAGGCACTTCAATAATACCCCATCTATATTTCGGCGATACAAATCTCCATCGAGCAAAGTATACTTAAACGCTTGCTGTCGAATTTTTTGATGAACCTTAAAGCTAGGATCTTTTAAATATTGAATCAAAGATATTCTCCAATCCTCTGCTGTTTCCAGGGCACAAATATCCGAATTTAAACTCAATTTGGCCTCTGTATCAATGAAATCGTGCCCCCCAGCATCTTCTGTGAGCCCGGTCTGACCGGCCAAGCAACACCGGTCAGACCGCCGACCACTCACGGTCAGACCGGCAACAGAGCTCCGGTCAGACCGCCGGCCATCCACGGTCATACCGGCAACAGTGTGCTGGTTAGACCGCCTGCGATCTGCATCCCTGCCAATTTTGCTCAAAGAATTGTAATCAAGCACCTGTTTTTCTAGTATGAAAAAAATACTTCTCTTTTAATACTATAATCATATGCTTGTTGAGCCAGATCATTTGCTCTAGAATTTTCACTCCTAGTAATATGCTTAATGGCAAAATCATCAAAATTGGTAATAATATCCAAACATTGATCAAGATACCTGTTTAGCGACCCATCGAAGTAGTTGTAAACCCCGGCAACCTATTGCACCACCAATTCCGAGTCACCAAACGCTTCTACATGTGTAGCTCCAACGATCTCCATCACTTGTAAACCGAATAACAAAGCATTGTATTTGGCTTCATTATTTGTACAATAATACTCCAGACGAACCGATGCCTCAAAACATTGACCATTGGGCAAAATCAAAACTACACCTATACCTTGACCCTCCTTACACGAAGAGCCATAAAAATAAATCTTCCAAGGTGTAACACTAAGCAAGCAAACCTCATCTTCATAAGCAATATCTACATGATGGTCTACTATAAAATATACTACAATTTGGCCTTTCATAGATTTCAACGGTTCATAAGCCAAATCATACTCAATCAATGTATACGCCCACTTGCCAATTCTCCCACATAGAATTGGCCTTTGCAACATATGCTTAATGACATCGGTCTGACAAGCAACTATGCATGTACTGAAGGGTTACGCGGAGGCTACGCTAGCCGAAAACAGAACTTTTCTACCGCGTAAACCAGGAACACTTGCAAGTAAGGGCCGATAGATCTTTACCGATTGGAGTACGCAGCGGAAACAACCAATCAGGGCTATCCGATCTGGAACAGTGCAGCCGATTCCCGAGCGCCGACAGCCGATTCCCGGGGACAACCGATTCGTCGATCAGCCGATTCGCCGATGCCGCAGCCGATCCAAATCGTCCAACCGCGTTCTCATCGCCGATTTGCCACAGTCGCCTCGCTTCGATTGCAGCCGATTCATAGCTGATCAACAGCGCGCAACGTAGCAGCGCCTCTACCGGTATCCACACGTCCGGGAACAGAATGTCGAACACCCGTGTGCTAGCACGCGATGCAAGGCTAGGGTTTGGCTCGAAAGTGGGGAGGGTTTCCGTGGAGATTGATCTCGCCGACTTCTAAAGCCGCGTGTGATCAGATTGATTTCGGCGCAATGCAATTCAATTGATGTACATCAGCTCTCCACCCCTCACCCCTTTATATAGAGTTGGCCGACTGGGACTAGTGGCCGATCAGGACTCTATTTTGAATTGGATCTCATCCGAATCTCATAGAGTTGGCCGCCCATACGTCGTAAGACCATAGGACTCTATCCGATCGGATCCCTATCCGATCGAGCCATATCCAAGTCCAACTCGAATGCCTGTTCTTATCCCCTTAAGCATGCGACCCTGTAGGTAAAGGTATACTTGGTTTCGGCTATAGTCTAACTTAGCCGATCGTCGGCTCGAGTCCAACTCACCGACTGTCAACAATGGTGCCTAGCAAGCACATATTGACACCATAGTATACAAGAATATAATATCAGCTTTGAACCTGTAATGTGTACACAAATCCCTTTGCCTCACGATACCAATTAAGCTATAGGCAAGATGTGTGCCATCCTTTCAATAGCTTAACCATTCACTTGAACCGTATTGGATTATCTGTCTGTTGATTGACTCCTCAATAACCTTAGCATGGCCATGCATTTCCATAATCCATTACCTCGATCTTGATCACTCACATCCCACTCCATGTTTCATAGCAAACCCGAAAACTACCTTTATAACTACCCAGTTACGGAATAGCGTTTGGTAGTCCCAAAGTAGGCTACTACACATGTTGGAATCCATGGTGATCTCAGGTCTAAGGACTTTGTACCAACACTACCTGAGACCAACTAATGGCACATTAATTCCTGTAGTGTCTTGTAGACCCCCGTTTTTGAGGACGGGAATCATTCGTGTTCATAGTACCTTATCCCTGGATCGAGTAGTTTGGTACCCACGAATACAGTTCTGAATTACCAGGTGCAAAGTGCACGAATAGTCTTACAACGAAATTATTACAATAATAGGCCTGAGGGCAATATCCAATACATATAGGACCTACCACCTGACACATCCAAAAACAAATTAGATAAGATAGCGCATTTGAAGGTGCAGATGCCGATTGCCACAGCAACGACGGGGACTAAGACCTGTTGCGCTCCATTGCCTTCATTCCTCCTAGTAGTATGTGTACGGGTCTTCCTCATCTCCTTCATCTGGAGGTTTGTGCGTATAGCAAGGGTGAGTACCCAACGTACTCAACAAGCCAACACGAATGATGCACATGATAGGGTCATTCAAAGGATGGCTATGGTTTATTTGCGCAAAGCCAATTTTCACAAACCTAACATCTAGCCAGTCAAGTTTTAGGTCCATAGTATATTAAGTCGGCAACGGTTCTCGTCCACCATCCATTGTGATCCCAAGGATAGCTTCCCGCCTCCGATCCGTCATGGTTTTCTCGGGGTGTCTTTCTCCTTTCTCTCGATAGAGAAGTTGGTTTCCCAAACATAAAGTCATTATGCAATCCCACCCATCATTTTAAAATTTATGAGTCTAGCCACGGAAACACTTGTCACGTCGCTCATTAACTGCGAGCACGGCTATTCGAATAGATTGATTAACTCACACTCGCAAGGATGTACACTTTACCCGTACTCCGCAACTACTCATTGAATGAGCTTACATCCCTCTATATGGGACGGTCACGGCAAAGCCTTTCGATAACCTCACTTTGCGCACCCGCTCCATGAACTTAAGCCCTCATGCACTCTAGCCGTCATTTTCTAGCAAGAGAGGAGTTCGCGTTCCTGGGTAAGAGAAGGAATTGCTCTATCCTTGAACTTTCCATCTTCATGTCCTTTTCTTCATGTCTTCATTTCTTCATGTTGATCGCATGCCCGATCTCTCGCCGTGTACCAACCAGCGGTACACCCCCGGAAGGCCCTTAACTATCGTCCAGTGCACCCACCGTGGTGCACCCCCACCGGCAAGCCCTTACCTCAACGCCAACACCCGAACCTACTATGCAAGGATACCGCTCTCCGCTCGGATATTTAATCAGCTAGGTCTATACCCATTCGAGAAGTACGGTTGTACGGCTCGTTCTAAGTTGTAGTCTCATGGCTCGGTCCTTAATCGACTGGGGACTGTACTAGCCTTTTCCGGAATCCACCCAAATCCATCCATCCGCCCCGCCTAAAAACATTGGTTTGTATTTTCATTTTTCATCAAAGCCATTTCCAACATGATCAAGGCAACGTGGCACTCATGTCTCCACTTGCCATGTCTCAACCATCTTCCCAAGATAGTTGCCCAAGCACGAGGCTTATTTGTAAAATCATGAGTATGCAAGAATCTAGTATAAGCGTGGCTAAGCATTTTATCAAGATAACCTCCGGTTGTATCACATCGAAGGTTACAAAGAATATTTCTAAAGGTATTCAATATCAAGGCAGGATATATCAAGAATAGGCACTCATTTGTGTATAGCATGCAATTTATAATTGAAAACAACATCATTTCACAAATAGGATCAATATGTTCAAAGGGATGTGTTGACTTGCCTTGCTCGCACACTTGTTGGTCGGGGTCTTCTGCGTACTCAACGCCTTCCTCGGACGCTAATCGTACGTGCGAGAAACCAAATTTGAATTCGATTAGAATTCAAGTAGAATCCAAGAAGATCCAAAAGAAAACCAAGTAAATCGCAATAGCGGCTCCTAACACTAGGCTATGACACGATGCGAACCTAGGCTCGAGTTTCGACGATATCCGGCTAGAGCGAAAGGGTTATAAGAATTCGAAGTTTTGTATCGGATCCGCTTTTGTTAAGAAGGGTGCAATATTTATTTTAATATGCTTAAAGTTTGAGAAATACTAGAGTTGATGATTCAATTAATAAAAGAAAATGATTATCTTTTAATTTCATCAAATTATTTCTGCCTGGAAGCCCTAGGGTTTATAACAATCCAAATTAATTGGTGTCGCGGTCTACCGAAAATGGGTTGGGAAGGATTCTATGGAGCAACGCCGTCAAATGTACATACATATATATATATATATGCATATATGCATATATATACATATAGCAAAGGATTGACTAGGGTTTATAAAGATGGTTTTGAAATTATTATAAGGGTTCCAAAAAAACAATAGATAGATGGATGGGCTTTACAAAAGATAGAGATTTTCCGAGAGGGAATAGACTAAGGAGTTTGAGTATAAAGTTTTTTTATTCATGAAAAATAAATGGTAATATAAAGTTCATTTTTATTTGTAAGAACATTTTGGGAAAGGATAGATAATATACTCTCGAGAAAATTCTTGTAAATTAAGTTTAATGTTTAAAAAGAGAAAATATAAATTTTTGTGATTTTTACTAGGCTCCTACAAATTTTAATTCTCAAAAGAAAATGGAAATAAAAATTTTGCTAAACTTTGCATTGGCTGGGAATCGAACCTGCGCCCTCACTCTCACTCAGCCCAGCCTTCTCCACTGGGCCAGCACCCTCTTCTCGTTTCCTTTCCCCTTTCACTCTTTTTCTCCCTTCTCTATTCTCTGTTCCCTGGGTCTCTCTCTCGACGTGTGGGCCGGCGGGAGAGGAGAAAGAAAAATGAAAATCACCAAAATTTTGCGCGGCTAGGGGTTCGAACGCAGGACCTCACGCTCCTCTCACTCGTCTCTCTCCACTGCGCCAAGCAGCTCTTTGATCCCTTCTTTCCCTCTTTTCTTTTGTTCCATTTTCCACTGTTCTTCTTCCTCCGTGCGGGCGCCGGTGGAGTAAGGGCAAACAACGGCGAGGGAAGGCCGGAGCTCGGGCACTAAAGGGCCAAGCACCATCCTCGAACCACGGGGATGCTATTTTGAGGCACGGCCGGACCGGGAGGCGGTGGGATGGGCCGGCGACGGCGAGGCGGCCATGGCGACGACGGCGCACATTGCGGCGGCTATCCGGCGACGGAACAGCCACGAAGAGGGCACTGGGAGCATCCTAGCGACTCAACGGTGCTAATGGCGGCGATGGTTCGGCAAGAAAAGCAACGGAGCGACCTAGCCACGTGCGCATGGTGACGGCGGGCAGGGAGTTCGGCGGCGCTCGTCGCCGGCGATTTCCGGCGGTGCATTGACTCGGGCAAGTGGGGGAAAAGGTAGAGCTGAGTGTGGGGAGCATGATCGTACCTTCAATTTGGGAAGAACTCGACCGAGGACGATGAATTTCGATTCTTTGCTCCGGCGGCCGAATTAGGGTTCCTCCGACCGAGCTTCGTTCTTTTGTGAAATTCTTCGCGCACGGGCTATGGCGGCCGAGGATATTTGAGGGGTTTTGCAGAGGGACAAGAAGCGGTCAAGTTTCGTGTTTGGAGCTCGGCTCGAAGAGGCTTCTTGTAGCCGATGGAGGGAAAGGACGACGCGATGGCGACCATGGCGCGGCGACGTGGCGGCATGGCGCGCGTGCGTGGAGGTCGTGTGCGACGTGCGGGCGTACGCGCGGGCGTACGGTGTGGACTGTGTGAGGCTAGGGCATGACGCGGGCGAGGTACGACGGCATGGCGGGCGACGTGGCGGCGCTGTGTGCGGGACGCGGTGACGCGGCGACATGGCGAGCGGCGACCGGCGTCATGCGATGTACGACTTCTCCTGTGCGCGGCGGGCCGACGCCGGCTGGAACGTGCATGCATGAGCGCCCGCATGGCAAGTGACGCGCGGCGCGCGGTGGCGAGGCGGTCCGGGTCCGGGTACGGCGTCGAACAGGTGGCGCGCAATGAATAGTGACTTTTCTGATTTTCCCGAATTAAATTTCCTATTTTCCAAATTTTATTTCCTTTCACCCCCAAAATTCAAAATAAAATATAAACCATCTAAAAATAAGTTGTAAAATATATGTCCACCCTTTTTACCCACTTTTATTATTTTTAAAAATATATTTTACATAATTAATTTAATCCTTTTTCTCAATTCCACAAAATGTGATTTTGATTCAAATAAATTTCTAGATTTCATATATATACCCTAAAATATTTTATTACTCATTTTTTTTACTAATTAATATTACTCAATCACCTAAATAATGTTTTGCTCCCAATTCTAAACTCGAAAATTTTCTCCAGCAGTAAATTCGAATCGTTTGATTTTTCAAAAACACCGAGATGAATCGCTTGCGTATAAATTTATGCAACCAAGCTGGTAAATAAGAAGCGAAAACTCGATCAAGAAGCAACAATCAAAAGGTTTTTGTAAGTTCTGATTTTTGATTCCCGGTTTTAAATTCTCCGATTTTCGGGATGTTACAAACCTACCCCTAACAATAAATCTCGTCCCCGAGATTTGGGTCGGGTCGCGATCGGGAGTCGGTCGGCATAAACATATGGGATGGATCCATGGGACTCCTTCTTAACAGGACGACGAATAGATTGGCTGCTCCGGGGCCTCCTTCTTGTTTCGGATAACATGATGTTGTCAGCTCTTAATCCTTGGGAATCCTTCAAGCATGTAGGATTCAGTAGGTCTCTACTTTTCCTTAAGTTGTATAATAGACTTGCTTGTTCTAAACTGTTGGAACCTTTAGTCAGCAGAGACGGGTGGTGATCCCGTAGGATTGCGTCGTGTGATTTTGGTGGGCGACAAGAGGTTATCTAGGGAAGTTCGGTTCTACCAAGCTCTAACATAGTGTCCAATCTAAGAGTCCGGAGTTATGTCACTCTACCCCTAACAATAAGTTCAAGCTTTGTTTTTTTGGATAAGGCCTATATTGGTGCCGGTATGGGGTACTATATCTCTTCCCGCGATTGCACTATAATGGGTTTCCTAGGGTTCACCGACATAGGTTATGTGCTGTGCTTGTTTCTAACGTCATGAAAGAATGCGAAGTTTTGAAACCAAACAAAACTTTAACTTAGTGCAAAATGGATGGAGAACGTACCCATTAGCACGATCTGGTCCTCCGGGCCTCTTCAAATGTGCATGGTTCACTTGGCCATGGCGGATTCCCGTGGTGGCCTCCTTCGGTTGGGGTGTCCCGAACAGCCTACGTCCAGTACCGGGCAGGGGTCCCTCTTACAGCAATGGCGTTGGCTCCAAGACGGACGGGGTGTTACGTGGCTTAGGGCGTGATTGGCAAAATGTCCATATTCCCCACGCTTGAAGCAGTTCACGTTCTTAAGTCTTGGGGTCGCCAAGGTAGGTGCCGGGAGCGAAAAGGGGTGGCAGTGGCGGCTCGGCGCGTTGCCGGTGCAACGGGCGATTGGTCATTGTGACACTGGCTTCCAACGTTGGTGCTGCTCCTTTGGGTCGCCGGGCGTTCCTTGAATCGGGCGGGCTAGAGCAAGTCTTCTCTTCCGGTTGTTTTCAACCGTCCTTTGATCATGCTCGAGCCTTACGACCTTGTTGATGAGGCTCAAAGCTAGCGTGGTCCCGACCGATCATCGGTCCTCTTAACTCCTCGTTCACCCTTCAATAAACTTGTCCATCTTTTCCTCTTCATCCGCGATCGCTTGTGGCGTAACGGGCAAGCTGCGTGAACTTGTTAAGATACTCTTGTACCGTGGTGTTTCCTTGGCGCAGCCTACGGAACTCATTTTTCTTCATCCTCATAACCGCGGCTAGTACGAAATTTTCACGGAAAGCGCCGTGAATTCTTCCCATGTCGGTTCTCCCATCTTCAGCCCGAGTCTCTTTGTAGGTGTCCCACCGATCACTTGCGGGACCTTCCATGATTAGTGGCGAAACGACCTGTCGGCTTCTTGTACTCGGACGAGGGTCAACTTCTTCTCTATTACTCTCACCAATCTTCAAGCATCCATAGGTTCTTCCGCCATAGCGAAGGTGGGTGGCTTGGCTCTCATAAACTCACCTAAGCTTGATCCTCCGTGTTGTCCTTGGTTGTTGGCAATGGCTTGAAGCAATTGGGTTTGTGAAGCCATGACCTCTCGCTAGGGTGGTAGGGTTAGGTTCCGACGGGTTCTCGAGGCGCCGAGGCTCTACGACGGTGCGCCATCCGAAAAGTATAGATGGGGTAAGGGATTAGCCTACTAAGGTCACGATTCTAATCGATCCCGTTTCTTTCTTTTTGTTTACGTTAAGTTGTTTCGTATGATCTTTTGCACACAACAAGCATGGTGGAATAAACTCATTTAAGACATAACATGGAGCTTCATATTAGTTCGTAGATGTTACATCGTGGGGATACATTGGACATGTGTAGTCCATACAACACAACACAACAACACTAATATCGATCTAGGGTCTTCATACACAAGGGTAGGGGCATGGTCGTTGCTTGTCTTAATTCCATCCAAAGCAAGACCGAGTTGATGCGACTTTTGTCTAGTTGTTTGGGCCGCCGCCCGATCCGGGGTTGCCTCCTATGGCTGTTGTATTGGCACCGGTAAGAGGAGGGATGCTTTGTGTGACTTGGGGCATTGGTTGGCATAGTGTCCAAATTCCTCACGCTTGAAGCAAGTCACATTCCTTTTCCTAGGGGCAGCCAGGATAGGTGTTGGAGTGCGAAACGGTGCGGTAGTTGTCCTAGGGCGATCATTGGCATAGTGTCCTAACTCTCCACGCTTGAAGCAAGCACATTCCTCTTTAGACGTCGGGAATCTCCTCAAGATCTTCTTCGGGGGTACACACTGTGCTCGTGATGATCATCCTGCCAGTACCACCTGTGGTCCATTTTGGTGACTTCCTCTTCCTGGAGTTGGATGGTGAACTGAGCCCTTGGCCGGTCGTTGGATTGAATTCCTTGTCCTTCCTTCCGCACTGTATCTCCCCCTCGATCTGGGTTCCGGTGTGTTTTTCCCCTGCACTGTTCCTTATTCCATATCCTTGTTCCATGAAGCCGTAACGAGGGCCAAGTGTCTCCTTCCCTCCTAATGGTGGATTTGGCGTTTCGCTCTCTGTGGGCTTGACAAGATATTCGCAGAGTCATCAAGGCTTGAGTCGGAACGTGCCGATGTTGCTCTGGACACGAACCCAAAACTTGAAGGTGTCGTTGCATTTGCTGCACCATCATGATCATCAATTGTGTCTGGCTAGCCATTATCTGGGCTAAGGTCGGATTCATAGGGGAAGAAGGTGGAATGCCCATAGGGTCGCTCCGTGTTGATCCATGAGATTGCTGAGATCTTGATTCCTCGCCCTTGTTCTTTCCCATCTATTGTCGAGAGAGAAAGAAATCGGAAAACAGCTTAAGCTCGGTTGGGACCTTGTTCCCGTGCACTCTTATTGCATTAGCGGGTGGAATAAACAATCTCCTAAGCTTTAACACGGTCACAGTCCTATATCTATTTTTGAAGATAGTTTAGGTCTAGAGAAAGTAAAATCAAATGTTTGTAGAGAAATTGGGGTGAGAGAGAGAAATATGTTTGTTTTGTGAAAATAGTTTGTATTTCCAAAATAATCCTATGTAGGGATATTTCCTTTTGACCAGCTATAAAGGGGTAGGGCGCCGCTTGGTCTTATCCTACGCGTGCCTGCTCCGATACCAGCTCGTAGACCCCGTTTTTGAGGACGGGAATCATTCGTGTTCATAGTACCTTATCCTGGATCGAGTAGTTTGGTACCCACGAATACGGTTCAATTACCGTGCAAAGTGCACGAATAGTCTTACAACGAAATTATTACAATAATAGGCATGAGGGCAATATCCAATACATATAGGACCTACCGTCGGATACATCCGAAACAGTAAATTAGATAAGATAGCGACGGAAGGCGGGCATGCCGATTGCCACAGCAACGACCGGGACTAAGACTGTTGCGCTCCATTGCCTTCATTCCTCCTAGTAGTATGTGTACGGGTCTTCCTCATCTCCTTCATCTCGGAGGTTTGTGCGTATAGCAAGGGTGAGTACCCAACGTACTCAACAAGCCAACACGGAATGATGCACATGATAGGGTCATTCAAAGGATGGCTATGGTTTATTTGCGCAAAGCCAATTTTCACAAATCATTTCACAAACCTAACATCTAGCCAGTCAAGTTTTAGGTCCATAGTATATTAAGTCGGCAACGGTTCTCGTCCACCATCCATTGTGATCCCAAGGATAGCTTCCCGCCTCCGATCCGTCATGGTTTTCTGGGGTGTCTTTCTCCTTTCTCTCGATAGAGAAGTTGTTTTCTCCAAGCACATAAAGTCATTATGCAATCCCACCCATCATTTTAAAATTTATGAGTCTAGCCACGGGAAACACTTGTCACGTCGCTCATTAACATGCGAGCACGGCTATTCGAATAGATTGATTAACTCACACTGCAAGTGGATGTACACTTTACCCGTACTCCGCAACTACTCATTGAATGAGCTTACATCCCTCTATATGGGACGGTCACGGCAAAGCCTTTCGATAACCTCACTTTGGCGCACTCGCTCCATGAACTTAAGCCCTCATGCACTCTAGCCGTCATTTTCTAGCAAGAGAGGAGTTCGCGTTCCGGGTAAGAGAAGGAATTGCTCTATCCTTGAACTTTCCATCTTCATGTCCTTTTCTTCATGTCTTCATTTCTTCATGTTGATCGCATGCCCGATCTCTCGCCTGTGTACCAACCAGCGGTACACCCCCTGCCGGAAGGCCCTTAACTATCGTCCAGGCACCCACCAGTGGTGCACCCCCACCGCAAGCCCTTACCTCAACGCCAACACCGAACCTACTATGCAAGGATACGCCTCCGCTCGGATATTTAATCGCCTAGGTCTATACCCATTCGAGAAGTACGGTTGTACCGGCTCGTTCTAAGTTGTAGTCTCATGGCTCGGTCCTTAACGACCGGGGACGGTACTAGCCTTTTCCGGAATCCACCCAAATCCATCCATCCGCCCCAGCTAAAAACATTGGTTTGTATTTTCATTTTTCATCAAAGCTATTTCCAACGGGATCAAGGCAACGTGGCACTCATGTCTCCACTTGCCATGTCTCAACCATCTTCCCAAGATAGTTGCCCAAGCACGAGGCTTATTTGTAAAATCATGAGTATGCAAGAATCTAGTATAAGCGTGGCTAAGCATTTTATCAAGATAACCTCCTTGTATCACATCGAAGGTTACAAAGAATATTTCTAAAGGTATTCAATATCAAGGCGGGATATATCAAGAATAGGCACTCATTTGTGTATAGCATGCAATTTATAATTGAAAACAACATCATTTCACAAATAGGATCAATATGTTCAAAGGGATGTGTTGACTTGCCTTGCTCGCACACTTGTTGGTCGGGGTCTTCTGCGTACTCAACGCCTTCCTGGACGCTAATCGTACGTGCGAGAAACCAAATTTGAATTCGATTAGAATTCAAGTAGAATCCAAGAAGATCCAAAAGAAAACCAAGTAAATCGCAATAGCGGCTCCTAACACTAGGCTATGACACGATGCGAACCTAGGCTCGAGTTTCGACGATATCCGGGCTAGAGCGAAAGGGTTATAAGAATTCGAAGTTTTGTATCGGATCCGCTTTTGTTAAGAAGGGTGCAATATTTATTTTAATATGCTTAAAGTTTGAGAAATACTAGAGTTGATGATTCAATTAATAAAAGAAAATGATTATCTTTCAATTTCATCAAATTATTTCTCGCCTGGGAAGCCCTAGGGTTTATAACAATCCAAATTAATTGGTGTCGCGGTCTACCAAAATGGGTTGGGAAGGATTCTATGGAGCAACGCCGTCAAATGTACATACATATATATATATATGCATATATGCATATATATACATATAGCAAAGGATTGACTAGGGTTTATAAAGATGGTTTTGAAATTACTATAAGGGTTCCAAAAAAACAATAGATAGATGGATGGGCTTTACAAAAGATAGAGATTTTCGAGAGGGAATAGACTAAGGAGTTTGAGTATAAAGTTTTTTTATTCATGGGAAATAAATGGTAATATAAAGTTCATTTTTATTTGTAAGAACATTTTGGGAAAGGATAGATAATATACTCTCGAGAAAATTCTTGTAAATTAAGTTTAAAGTTTAAAAAGAGAAAATATAAATTTTTGTGATTTTTACTAGGCTCCTACAAATTTTAATTCTCAAAAGAAAATGGAAATAAAAATTTTGCTAAACTTTGCATTGGCTGGGAATCGAACCTGCGCCCTCACTCTCACTCAGCCCAGCCTTCTCCACTGGGCCAGCACCCTCTTCTCGTTTCCTTTCCCCTTTCACTCTTTTTCTCCCTTCTCTATTCTCTGTTCCCTGGGTCTCTCTCTCTGACGTGTGGGCCGGCGGGAGAGGAGAAAGAAAAAATGAAAATCACCAAAATTTTGCGCGGCTAGGGGTTCGAACGCAGGACCTCACGCTCCTCTCACTCGTCTCTCTCCACTGCGCCAAGCAGCTCTTTGATCCCTTCTTTCCCTCTTTTTCTTTTGTTCCATTTTCCACTGTTCTTCTTCCTCCGTGCGGGCGCCGGTGGAGTAAGGGCAAACAACGGCGAGGAAGGCCGGAGCTCGGGCACTAAAGGGCCAAGCACCATCCTCGAACCACGGGATGCTATTTTGAGGCACGGCCGGACCGGGAGGCGGTGGGATGGGCCGGCGCGCGAGGCGGCCATGGCGACGACGGCGCACATTGCGGCGGCTATCCGGCGACGGAACAGCCACGAAGAGGGCACTGGGAGCATCCTAGCGACTCAACGGTGCTAATGGCGGCGATGGTTCGGCAAGAAAAGCAACGGAGCGACCTAGCCACGTGCGCATGGTGACGGCCGGGCGGGAGTTCGGCGGCGCTCGTCGCCGGCGATTTCCGGCGGTGCATTGACTCGGGCAAGTGGGGAAAAGGTAGAGCTGAGTGTGAGGAGCATGATCGTACCTTCAATTTGGGAAGAACTCGACCGAGGACGATGAATTTCGATTCTTTGCTCCGGGCGGCCGAATTAGGGTTCCTCCGACCGAGCTTCGTTCTTTTGTGAAATTCTTCGCGCACGGGCTATGGCGGCTGAGGATATTTGAGGGGTTTTGCAGAGGGACAAGAAGCGGTCAAGTTTCGTGTTTGGAGCTCGGCTCGAAGAGGCTTCTTGTAGCCGATGGAGGGAAAGGACGACGCGATGGCGACCATGGCGCGGCGACGTGGCGGCATGGCGCGCGTGCGTGGAGGTCGTGCGCGACGTGCGGGCGTACGCGCGGGCGTACGGCGTGGACTGTGTGAGGCTAGGGCATGACGCGGGCGAGGTACGACGGCATGGCGGGCGACGTGGCGGCCGTGCGCGGACGCGGTGACGCGGCGACATGGCGAGCGATTCGGCGTCGTGCGATGTACGACTTCTCGTGCGCGGGCGGGCGACGCCGGCTGGAACGTGCATGCACCAGCGCCGGCATGGCAAGTGACGCGCGCGCGGTGGCGAGGCGGTCCGGGGTCCGGGTACGGCGTCGAACAGGTGGCGCGCAATGAATAGTGACTTTTCTGATTTTCCCGAATTAAATTTCCTATTTTCCAAATTTTATTTCCTTTCACCCCCAAAATTCAAAATAAAATATAAACCATCTAAAAATAAGTTGTAAAATATATGTCCACCCTTTTTACCCACTTTTATTATTTTTAAAAATATATTTTACATAATTAATTTAATCCTTTTTCTCAATTCCACAAAATGTGATTTTGATTCAAATAAATTTCTAGATTTCATATATATACCCTAAAATATTTTATTACTCATTTTTTTACTAATTAATATTACTCAATCACCTAAATAATGTTTTGCTCCCAATTCTAAACTCGAAAATTTTCTCCCAGCAGAAATTCGAATCGTTTGATTTTTCAAAAACACCGAGATGAATCGCTTGCGTATAAATTTATGCAACCAAGCTGGTAAATACGAAGCGAAAACTCGATCAAGAAGCAACAATCAAAAGGTTTTTGTAAGTTCTGATTTTTGATTCCCGGTTTTAAATTCTCCGATTTTCAGGATGTTACATGTCTCATGGTGGGTCTATCCAACAATGTGTTCTCTAACACATGTGTCCATGTTTATTGATTTGGTATCTCCATACCCATGATCTATGAGACATGATCATCAATCAATAAACATGCCGATCTTAGAATCATATTAGTTCCAATAATATGATATATGATCAGGGATCATTTAGAAATAGATTCATACATATAGAGTCTCATAAATAAGTCACATACTTATTGATCAATACAAGATGTCTATTTCATGAAACTGAATAAGAGTTTATTCATAAATACATAAACATTGACCATGATATCCAACATCTCCATGTTGCCTCTAGGGCATATCACTAACATGTACTAGATAACAAGTAATGACGCAACTTGGTACAAGCATAGTATAAACAAAGACAAAGTCTCTCTACAAAAACATACCTTGTTTTGGCATCTAAAAGACGACGACTCAAATATGTGATTCTATATTCCTTGTCATCTTCCTCTTGCGTCAAAACGGCTCCAATAACTTGGTCTTCACCCGCAATATATAACCGAAACGGAATTTCGGCTTTAGGCGCTCGCACCACAGGTGGGGTAGATAAATATTTCTTCAATCCTTCAAACGCCTCTTGTTGTGCTGCCCCCCAAGTAAAATCGGCTTCTTTTTTCAAACATAAGATAGGAACAAAAGCATCGATTTTACCCGCTAGGTTAGATATAAATCTCCTCAAGTAATTCACCTTACCTAGCAACCTCTGAACTTCTCTTTTGCATGTCGGTGCTTTAAAATCTTGAATCTTCTCATCCTTCTTAGGATCGATCTCAATCCCTCTATCATATACCATGAATCCTAAGAACTTCCCTGCCGACACACCAAAAGCACACCTGAGTGGATTCATCTTCAAACCATACCGACGCATCCTCTCAAAAGCTAACCTCAAATTGGCTATATGACCATCCATGCCATCCAATTTGACAACAATATCATCGATATAGATTTCTAGGATAAAACCTAGCAAATCATGGAAAATCAAGTTCATCGCTCTTTGATATGTTGCGCCGGCATTCTTTAACCCGAACGTCATAACGACCCACTCAAACAACCCAACAAATCCCGGACACCTAAAAGCCGTCTTGTACATATCCTCTTCTGCCATAAAGATTTGATTATAGCTGGCATTACCGTCTAAAAAGCTAATCACTCTATGACCCGAAGCATCATTTATTAACATGTTGGCTATAGGCATAGGATATTCATCTTTAGGAGTGGCTTTATTTAGATCTCTACAATCTATGCATACTCTAATCTTACCGCTCCCTTTCTTCTCAACCGGAACGATGTTGGACACCCACTCCGCATACCGGCATGGCCTAATAAACCCCGCCTTCAATAATCGATCTATCTCTTCTTTGACACGATCATATATGAGAGGGTTAAAGCGACGAGGGGGCTGTTTATAATGTCTAAACCCTGATTTTATCGGAAGCCGATGCTCAACAAGCTCACGGCTAAGTCCCGACATCTCATAGTACTCCCACGCAAAACAATCAACATACTCTCTAAGTAGCTCGATTATTTTAACTTTATAATCGGCTTTCATGTTTTTGATTACAAAAGTCGGCCTCGGAACACTTCCATTTCCTATGTCAACTTCTTCTAATGGATTGGCCGATGTAAACCCTTGACCAAGTTTCTCTACTTCATCGAAATCTTCTATGGTTTCCCCAATATCGTTTGTAGACGGATATTCTTGTACTCTCTTTTGTAACCACTCTAAATTGGATGTTTTATTCATCATATAAAGTAATATCGCCTAGCCATGCTAAACTAGCCGGCTTTACAGAGATAGGCACAAAACCATCCTTGGAAACACTAATAAAATCAAAGCTAGAAAGATCTAACCCTGACAAGCACTGCATATCCCCATGCTTCCATCCTACTGAAACATCGGCCGTTGCAATGTCAGCCGATGTGTCTGCTTGAACAACCTCAACATCATCACCTTCCCATTGAATTAAACATTGATGCAAGGTAGAGGGAACACAACAGTTGGCATGAATCCAACAACGCCCCAAAATAACACTGTAGTTACCTTGCACGTCGACAATGAAGAAAGTGGTAGGCAACATCTTGTTACCCACCATGAGCTCCACGAGACAGGATCCCCTTAGCCTCCGTTGATTCACCATTAAAGCTGTTAAGCGGCATGTTGGTCTTCTTCAGCTCAGCTTCTTCACGACCCAACTTCTTGAAGAAGGAATATGGCATCAGGTACACAGCAGCGCCTCCATCCACTAGCATCCTAGAGACCGGCTTCACCTAGTGATGACACCTCAGCCGATTGTTCATCTTCTTCCTTCTCCTCTTCTTCTTACCGAAAAACCACCGGCTCTTCACCCTTCACTGATTTGGATCTCCATTCCTTCATTGGTGGTGGCCGCAACTCCTCAAATCTTTTGTCTCTCCATTCTTCGGCCTCCTTCGTCCTCAGCTCATTGGCCCGACGACGCTGCAACCTCCTCCTTTGCGTAGCTGTCAAATCAAAATCCTTAGGCATCCACCTTGGCTTTGGCTCTGTTCCAGGCGGTATATAATATCCTTCGTTACTTTTCTGCGAAGAAGAAGCAAAATCAGAACTACCTCTGGCAGACTGTCGGTCAGACCGGCTATGGTAACTGGTTGGACCGGCCTTGTCCCTGTGGTCAGACCGATCAGAAGACACGGCCGACCGCCTCTAGGCCGCTTCGGCCGACCAGCCATCGCCCGGCCACCGAACGGAGCAACTGGCCGGACCGGCGAAGGCTCGGGCCGACCGCCGCAGTCTTCGGTCGACGCGTAGAGTCTCGGTATGACTGTTCTCCTATGAAGAACTCTTCCCGGCTTCGACTCGATTGCCAAAAAACCATCCTAGCCTCTTCTCCATATGGTATTGGCACATCATGAGATCCTATCTTGACAGTGATAACATCCAAAGCCCTCTCCTCAGCCTTAGCATGCTTATGCGCCCTCTTCTCTCCCCCAAACCGATTTCTTGGTGAAAACCGGCTTCCATTTGACGAGGACGCACCTCCATGAAATGATCTCCTCTCCCTTCCCCATCCTTGATGAAATTGCATTAGAGGCATATGACTATACATTGGTGGTGGTGCCCCTCAAGGCATGAAGTAAGGAAAAGGATAACCTGGCGGCGACATTGGGCAAGGTCCCCATGGCATGACTTGAGGACAGTGCGGGAATGGCGGCTCCAATGCCCTTGACGAATGGCCAAATCGCTCCCTAGGAGGCAATCTTGGCCTCTTGCCCTTGTTACGCTCTTTCTCCACGCTCCTCCTCTCATACTTGTTCAAGAGCATATCAAAAGTCACCTTTGGCTTCCGGGGTCTTCTTGATGTTGAAGCTTTACCTTCATTCTTCTTCCAAACACCAACCTCCGGACTCTTTGGCACAAGCATCTTGGCCTAGACTCCCCAACGACAACCTCCTTCCCTTAGTAGATTTGGCTTGCTCCGGCTGAATCGACACCTTCTTGCCGTTGAGATCAATGACATTGACAGGGAAAGGGTCACTGTCAAGCTTCATCTTGGAGCCCTCAGTGAATCTCAACCGTCCTTCCTCTATGGCTGATTGAACGTGTTGACGAAAAACATTACACTCATTAGTAGAATGACAATAAGCATCATGCCACTTACAGTAAGAGCGACGCTTTAATTCTTCTGCTGAAGGTATGATATGAAGGGTTACGCGGAAGCTACGCTAGCCGAAAACAAATATTTTTCTACCGTGCAAACCAGGAACACTTGCAAGTAAGGGCCGATAGATCGTTACCGATTGGAGTATGCAATGGAAATGTACCAATCGGGGCTATCCGATCCGGAACCGTGTTGCCGATTCCCGCAAGCCGACACCGATTCCTAGGGATAGCTGATTCACGAATCAGTCGATTCGCTGATGTAGCCGATTCGCCAAGTCGTCTGACCGCATTCTCGCCGCTCCGATGCGCTGATCGCACCGATTCCTAGCCGATCAACACGCACAACGTAGCAGCGCTCACGGTATCCACACGTCCGGAATGTAACGCTGAACACCCGTGTGCTAGCACGCGATGCAAGGCTAGGGTTTGGCTCAAAAGTGGGGAGGGTTTCTGTGGAGATTGATCTCGGTGACTTCTGTTGCGGATTCGGTTCAATGCGATACCGCAACTCTCCACCCCTCGCCCCTTTATATAGAGTTGGCCGACTGGGACTAGTGGCTGATCAGGACTCTATTTTAAATCGGATCCTATCCGAATCTCATAGAGTCGGCCGCCCATACGTCGTAAGACCATAGGACTCTATCCGATCGGATCCCTATCCGATCGAGCCGTATCCGAGTCCAACTCGAATGACTGTTCTTATCCCGTTAAGCGTGCGACCCTGTAGGTTCAGGTATACTAGGTTTCGGCTATAGTCTAACTTAGCCGATCGTCGGCTCGAGTCCAACTCAGCCGACCTGTCAACAGCGGTGCCTAGCAGCATATATTGACACCATAGTATACAAGAATATAATATCGGCTCTGAACCTGTAATGTGTACACAAATCCCTTTGCCTCACGATACCAATTAAGCTATAGGCAAGATGTGTGCCATCCCTTCAATAGCTTAACCATTCACTCGAACCGTATTGGATTATATGTCTGTTGATTGACTCCTCAATCAACTCAGCATGGCCATGCATTTCCATAATCCATTACCTCGAGGGGCCCAGAAATATCTCTCCAAAGGAGGGGCAAATTCCATCTTGATCACTCACATCCCACTCCATGTTTCATAGCAAACCCGAAAACTACCTTTATAACTACCCAGTACGGAATAGCGTTTGGTAGTCCCAAAGTAGGCTACTACACATGTTGGAATCCATGGTGATCTCAGGTCTAAGGACTTTGTACCAACACTACGTGAGACCAACTAATGGCACATTAATTCCTGTAGTGTCTCATGGTGGGTCTATCCAACAATGTGTTCTCTAACACATATGTCCATGTTTATTGATTTGGTATCTCCATACCCATGATCTATGAGACATGATCATCAATCAATAAACATGCCGATCTTAGAATCATATTAGTTCCAATAATATGATATATGATCGAGGATCATTTAGAAATAGATTCATACATATAGAGTCTCATAAATAAGTCACGTACTTATTGATCAATACAAGATGTCTATTTCATGGAACCGAATAACACTTTATTCATAAATACATAAACATTGACGTGATATCCAACATCTCCATGTTGCCTCTAGGGCATATCACTAACAATCGCCACTTGCACTAGTGTCAATCCTGTAAGTATCTAATACCCATTGCTCTTTGTGTGCGACTCATGCTTCGGCGAGGAGAGGTTTTGTTAGCGGATCGGCTATGTTGAGATCCGTGTGCACTTTGCATATCTTGACATCACCTCTGTCCACTATCTCGTGGATGAGATGATATCGCCGAAGTATGTGTTTGGACTTCGATGTGACCTCGGCTCCTTGGCTTGCGCAATGGCTCCACTATTATCACAATAGAGAGACATTGGACCAGTCGTACTAGTCATCACACCAAGCTCGAAACGAATTTCTTGATCCAAACGGCCTCCTTTGCAGCTTCCGAAGCGCAATGTACTCGGCCTCCGTTGTAGAATCAGCAACGTATCCCGCTTGGAACTCTTCCAGTGACTACGCCTCCGTTCGGCAGAACACGAACCCAGATTGCGATCTATAATCATCCTTGTCTGTTTGGAAGCTAGCATCGGTGTAACCACTTACAACGAGCTCTTCTTCACCTCCATAGACTAGGAACATATCCTTAGTTCTTCTCAAGTACTTAAGGATATTCTTTACGGCATCCAGTGACCTTCACCGGATCTGACGGTATCTGCTCGTAGCACTCAAAGCGTACGAGACATCGGGCGTGTACAAAGTATGGCATACATGATGGATCCAATTGCTGAAGCATATGGAACCATACCCATCTTATTCCGCTCATCATGTTTCGAGGACACCGATTCTTGCTAAGATTAATGCCATGTGACATGGGCAAGAAACCTTTCTTGGAATCATGCATGTTGAACATTTTCAACACCTTGTCAATGTATGTACTTTGGCTTAATCCAATTAGCCTCTTGGATCTATCTCTATAGATCCGAATGCCCAATATGTATGTTGCCTCCCCTAAGTCTTTCATGGAAAAACTATTTTTCAATGAAGACTTGACGGATTCTAGCATAGGGATATCATTTCCAATCAGTAATATGTCATCCACATATAAGATTAGAAATACAATTGCGCTCCCACTGACCTTTTTGTAAACACAGCCTCTTTTTCATTTTTGATGAAACCAAACCCTTTGATTACTTCATCAAAACGAATATTCCAACTCCGAGATGCTTGCTTCAATCCATAAATGGATTTCGTAGCTTGCATATCTTTCCGAGCGATTGTGGATCGACAAAACCCCGAGGTTGTATCATGTATACATCCTCGCTTAGGTTTCCATTTAGGAAAGCCGTTTTGACATCCATCTGCCATATCTCATAATCGAAATATGCAGCAATCGCTAGGATAATCTGAATAGATTTAAGCATTGCGAAGGGCGAGAAGGTTTTATCATAATCAACTCCTTGAATCTGTTAAAAACCTTTCACCACCAATCGTGCCTTATAGATGTGAACATTTCCATCCATATCGGCCTTTTCTTAAAAACCCATTTACACTCAATGGTTTTGACACCATTAGGTGGATCAACCAAGTTCCAAACTTTATTGTCATACATGGATTCTATTTCGGATTTCATGGCTCCAAGCCACTTGTTGGAATCGGGTCCCACCATCGCTTCCTCATAGGTCTTAGGCTCATCGTTGTCCAACAACAATATATCACGTTGTTCCGCACTTGTGTACTGTCGGGCGCACGACGTGATCTTTCGAACTCCGTGGGCGGTGTATCTACAACCGGTGGCGCAACACTTTGCTCCTCCCGTTGTGGTTCGTGCTCGCATTGAAACATTTTCGGTGTTTCTTGAACTTCTTCAAGATGCACCCTGCTCCCACTAACCCTTCTTGAAAGAAACTCTTTCTCCAAGAAGACACCGTGTCGGCGACAAACACTTTGCCTTGTTCCCGATTATAAAAGTAATATCCCCTAGTTTCCTTAGGATATCCCACAAAGAAGCACTTGTCGATTTGGGTGTGAGCTTGTCGATCAAACGTTTTACATAAGCTTCGCATCCCCAAATTTTGAGAAAAGACAAACTAGGGGTTGTCCTGTCCATATCTCATATGGTGTCTTTTCAACCGACTTTGATGGAACTCTATTTAGTGTGAGCGCATCTGTTTCAAGAGTATATCCCCGAAGGATAACGGAAGATCACTTTGGCTCATCATCGACCACACCATTTCCAACAAGGTGCGATTTCTCCGTTCGGACACTCCGTTCCATTGTGGAGTTCCATGGCGGAGTCAACGTGGAACAATTCCACAATCTTTCGAGATGATTACCAAACTCTTGGCTCAAGTTTTCCCTCCATGATCTCGATCGTAGAAACTTGATTGTTTTCCCTAAATGATTCAGTACTTCATTCGGAATTCTTTGAACTTTTCAAAGGACTCGGACTTATGCCTCATTGAGTAGATATAACCATATCTACTAAAGTCATCGGTAAAGGTAATGAAGTCATAACCACCTCGGCCGTTGAGCTCATTGGTCCACATACATCGGTATGTACGAGTGCCAACAAGTCACTTGCGCTCTCACCGTGCCCCGTGAAAGGTGCTTTTGTCATCTTACCACGTAAACAAGACTCACATGTCTCAAATGATTCAAAATCAAAAGAGTGAAGCATTCCATCCTTATGGAGCTTCTCCATGCGTTTCTTATTTATATGGCCTAAGCGACAATGCCGGATAAACGTGGGGTTTATATCATTAGAGAGTTGCCTTTCGTATTAATGTTATAGATGGGAGACGCTTCAAGATTCAAAACGTATAATCCATTCACTAATGGAGCATGAAAATAGAACATATCTCTAAGATATATTGAACAACCATTGTCAATTGATCTAAAATCATATCCTTCCGCTTGCAAACATGAAGCGAAAATAACGTTTTGACATAGTGTTGGAACACAATAACAATTATTTAATTCCAAAACTAATCCGAAGGTAGATGAAGTGGTACGTGCCGACAAGCAAGCGTAGCAACGCTTGCTCCATTGCCGACGCGCAGTTCACCTCGCCCCTTCTCAAGCCTCTACTTCTTCTCATTCCCTGCAAAAATTTGCAAATATGAGCTACGATCCGGTATCAAATACCCAAGAGTCGGTAGGTGAAGTAGCAAGATTAATGTGTATAACATTAATACCGAAGCGAGTAAGTCGTACTTTGCTTTTTTGAGATCCTCCATGTACTTCTTGCGGTTCCTTTTCCAAGTGGCTGTCTCCTTGCAATAGAAGCAAATGGCATCGATGCCACCGACCCCTTCTTGCCCTTCTTTGCATTGGAGGCACTCGCGATCTCATCGGGAGTTAACTTCCTCTTGGTGCAAAGTTTCTTGACAGTGGTTTGCGCTTAGCCTTCGCATCATCATCACATGATGACCGTTTTTCTGGATACTCTCCTCACTGTCTTTAGCATCCCATGCAATTCAGCCAAGGTTCTATCCATATTGTTCATGTGATAGTTTAATATGAATGGCTCGAAGCTCGGAGGGAGCGACTAGAGAATCAAATCGGTAGCCAACTCTTGGCTAAGGGGAAACGTAGTTTTCCGGACTCTCAATGTAGCCAATCATTTTTATCACATGCGGACGATGGGATTCCCTCAACAAGCTCGCACGCAAACAAGGACTTCGAGGTGTTGAACCTCTCGGCCCGAGCTTGGTTCTCAAACATACCACGCAGTCCCGAATAATAGTGTGAGCATCGCTGCTCTCATATTGCTTCGAAGCTCGGGGGACATTGTAGCAAGCATGAGACAGCTTATATCTAGGGCATCATTAGTGTGTGCTTCTCGTAAGCCCTCCGTGCGATTGCGGTGGCATTATTTGGCAAATCCTCGGGATAGGGTACTTCAAGAACGTACTCCTTACGCTCTTGCCGAGAACAATTCTCAAGTTGCGATACGAATCCATAAAGTTTGTTTCATTTAATTTTTCCTTTTCGAGAATAGATCGCAAATTAAAAGCACTTGGGTGTAGTATTAGCCGCCATTTATTCTACAACGAAAAAGCAAAGTTTAGCACAATGTTTATGCTATGTCTATTGTTAAACAATTTAACATTAGACTCCCATTACGTATTTTACACCTTCCCTCTAGGTTACGTATTGGGTCAAGATCCACATGTTAGTTAATTTCTAGAGAGCTTTGGCATCACTGCTAGAAAATTAATAACATCGGTAAGCAACTCCTTGCTAATCACATCTCTATGTGACTCTTGTTGTTGGTGTGGCATCTTCATGCCCCGGCCCCAACCTATGCCCCAAGGCCCAAAACTGTTTTGATAGCCTTGTTAAGTAAACCAAATTCTCCTGTTGTATATGTCCGACATATACCCCCTCGTGTTATGATAGAGAATGGCACTCTGCTTTAGCAGACCCACCATTGACGAGCATAACGGTGACGGGTGCAACATTTGGAAGGGCATCATTACTACTTAATTTTGTGAGGGATGCTATCCTATCAAACAAACATATCACATATGAAAGCGGGTAGAATAGCATATAATGAAATAGTATGGCCCCATTCACATGGTGATCTCCATCTCCATGTCGGCGCGAGGATCTCCATCTTCGGCACCATCTTCCAATGTGCATGATGCTTGATTTCTTCAAACTAAGCTACTACTATAGAAGCTCTAATTGAAGATTACATCGACTCGTAGGTCATGAAAGAATATTACAGGGATTGCACATATGAAAGAATATTACATGCATCACATGCATCTCATACATACAATAGGGCCATACCATCTCAAAGCATTCTCTGCAAAAACAAGTTAGGCGTAGAAATGTTTTCTACCTATCACAGAGAAACGGCATCGAGACGACCTATAAGGGTAGGCGCGAGGCAACAAACAAGATCGGACTACGAGATAGCTTCGGCATAATCAAATTATACCGTTCCGATACACTATCAAGGAACGCTATCTCAAAGCCGACTCAAACCGAGTTCTATGGATATTGCTTCGACGTAATCACATTACGCCGTTCCGATACACTATCAAGGAACGCAATTACCATAACTCTCCTCAACAGATCCCGTAAAACCGATTGATCTAATCAACCCATGTACAAAACTTGTTCCAGATCCAATCTAAAACCTGAACTAAGTAAGATTAGCTCTGATACCACTGAAGGGTTACGCGGAAGCTACGCTAGCCGAAAACAAAAATTTTTCTACCGCGCAAACCAGGAACACTTGCAAGTAAGGGCTGATAGATCGTCACCGATTGGAGTATGCAGCGGAAACAGCCAATCAGGGCTATCCGATCTGGAACTGTGTTGCCGATTCCCGCAAGCCGACAGCCGATTCCTAGGGATAGCTGATTCACCAATCAACCGATTCGCCGATGTAGCCGATTGGTCGAGTCGTCTGACCGCGTTCTCGTGCCTCGCACCGATGCGCTCGATCGCAGCCGATTCCTAGCCGATCAAAAGCGCGCAACGTAGCAGCACCTCTACCGTTATCCACACGTCTGGGAATAGAACGCTGAACACCCGTGTGCTAGCACGCGATGCAAGGCTAGGGTTTGGCTCGAAAGTGGGGAGGGTTTCTGTGGAGATTGATCTCGGCGACTTCTGTTGCGGATTCGGTTCAATGCGATACCGCAACTCTCCACCCCTCGTCCCTTTATATAGAGTTGGCCGACTGGGACTAGTGGCCGATCAGGACTCTATTTTAAATCGGATCCTATCCGAATCTCATAGAGTCGGCTGCCCATACGTCGTAAGACCATAGGACTCTATCCGATCGGATCCCTATCCGATCGAGCCGTATCCGAGTCCAACTCGAATGACTGTTCTTATCCCCTTAAGCGTGCTACCCTGTAGGTTCAGGTATACTAGGTTTCGGCTATAGTCCAACTTAGCTGATCGTCGGCTCGAGTCCAACTCAGCCGACACTGTCACGCGGCGCCTAGCAGCACATATTGACACCATAGTATACAAGAATATAATATCGGCTCGAGCACTGTAATGTGTACACAAATCCCTTTGCCTCACGATACCAATTAAGCTATAGGCAAGATGTGTGTCATCCCTTCAATAGCTTAACCATTCACTCGAACCGTATTGGATTATCTATCTGTTGATTGACTCCTCAATCAACTTAGCATGGCCATGCATTTCCATAATCTATTACCTCGAGGGGCCCAGAGATATCTCTCCAAAGGAGGGGCAAATTCCATCTTGATCACTCACATCCCACTCCATGTTTCATAGCAAACCCGAAAACTACCTTTATAACTACCCGTTACGGAATAGCGTTTGGTAGTCCCAAAGTAGGCTACTACACATGTTGGAATCCATGGTGATCTCAGGTCTAAGGACTTTGTACCAACACTACCGAGACCAACTAATGGCACATTAATTCTGTAGTGTCTCATGGTGGGTCTATCCAACAATGTGTTCTCCAACACATATGTCCATGTTTATTGATTTGGTATCTCCATACCCATGATCTATGAGACATGATCATCAATCAATAAACATGCTGATCTTAGAATCATATTAGTTTCAATAATATGATATATGATCAAGGATCATTTAGAAATAGATTCATACATATAGAGTCTCATAAATAAGTCACGTGCTTATTGATCAATACAAGATGTCTATTTTATGGAACTGAATAACACTTTATTCATAAATACATAAACATTGACGTGATATCCAACATCTCCATGTTGCCTCTAGGGCATATCACTAACATGATATGGCGTTTAGGCAATCTAACCTGCTTCTCTTGCAAGAGATAATCAAAAATTTTATCGCACTTGGCCACATCAAAACTATACTTAATTTCACATTGCCGATCCTTGCGAGGAGTCGGCATCAAGCTAGAACAAACAAAAGGCTTATTTTTGTTAGTCCAAGACCACTCAGCAATGTACATATCATGATCGCTCTCATCAACATCAGAATCGCTATCAGGGCAATCGATCATGCTAACATGAAGCTTTTTATCATTGGGCCTAACAAATCTTTTGCTATCTCTGACCCAGCTTTCTTGAGCCAGAGCCTTTTGCATGACCTGACTAATATCCAGAAATTGTTGGCCATCCAATCTTTCTTTAATAGGGGTAAGTAAGCCACTATAAGCAAGATCAGTCAAATCTTTCTCAGTTATATTTAAACTAAAACACCGGTTTCTAGCATCTCTAAATCTCTTAATGTAATCAGTGACAGATTCATTATATTTTTGTCTAACCGATGTTAAATCACAAAGCCTAAGCTCAGTTACACCAGTATAAAAATAATCATGGAATTTTTGTTCTAACTGAGCCCAAGTATGAATTGAATTAGCCGGTAATGAAGTAAACCATGTAAAAGTAGTACCGGACAACGATAAAGAAAATAAGCGCAATTTAAAAGCATCGGAAGTACTAGCCTCTCCACATTGCGCTAAGAATTGACCTATATGCTCCCATGTGGTCCTATTGTCCTCACCACTAAATTTAGTGAATTCAGGAACTCTATAGCCACGAGGATATGGGATATTATGAAAGTAATCAGGATACGGCTTTTGGTAAACCCTAGCACGATTCCTGGGCTCAATTCCAAACGACTCTCTAATAATATTTCTAATTTACTCCTCCATATTTTCAGGCCTTGGCAGATTGGGTAAAGCCGGCGGCCTAAAAACGGTTGTTGTGGCGCAGTATTGTCATATTGGACATACCTAGTGTCATGCGGGTATCCCCTATTAGGATCATTGTACTGATTGGGAACGTGCGAAGGAACTTGTGCATGAAAGTAGCTACAAGAGGGTCGTGCACAGGAACGTGGTATAAAACCGAGTTACTTGTGATCGGATCTATTTCCTGTACCGGCACCAGAGCACCGGTCTGATCGGCCATGAGCCCAGTCTGACCGGCCATGTAGGATGCGGTCCGACCAGCCATGTAGCTCGCGGCCGACCGGGTGAGGTGGCTCGACCGCCCGTAGGCCGGTCTCGACCGAGGTGGGGAAAGGTCGACCGGCCCGTGGACCGTCTCGACTGACAGGATGTGCTTGGCCGACTGCACCGGTCGTGGGCCGGTCGCACCGAATAAGCCGCAGAACTCACCCCCTCGTGTTGCTGCGTGATTGCCCCGTCGATTTTGCTAAATATGTGATGTACAAGGGCTTGGCTAGTGCTTGCAACAGAGGTAACGGCAAATCGGCCCGGGAGGGCCGGATTTAGCACCCACATGAGCATTAAACATCCTATTGAAGAAAGTCTCATGTAACATCCACGAAAATCGAAGAAATTAAAAATCGGAACATAAAAATCGGGACTTACAAAAACTTTTGCTTGTTGCCATTTTCTCATGTTTGTTGCTTCTTATTTGCCACCTCGGTTGCATAAATTTAGTTGTGAACAATTCCTCTCGATGTTTGTGAATGGTTTGGATTTTGTTGGGAAGAAAATCTCGAAATATAGGGTTAGGAATTTTTAAAATAAAATCGGAAAAGGGATGCGGACTTATGAAAATATGTATTTGAGAAATAAAAATATTAATTGGTGATTATGGAAGATTAATTAGGGAATAAAATAGACAATAAAATATTTTAGGGGATTTACATGAAATCTAGGAAATTTTTGGAATTAAAAATAGTGAATTAGGAAATTAGGAAAAAGGGATTTAAATAAATATGAAAAATATATCGGAAAAATAAAAAGTGGGGAAAAAGTTGAAAATATAATATTAAAAATTTTCTGGGAATATTAGAATTTATTTTGAATTTTAGAGTGGAAGAAAATAGAAATGGGGAAATAGGATTTTAAATTGGGAAAATTAAAAATCGGCACTATTCATCATGCGCCAAGTGTTCGATGCCGTACCGACCGTACCGCGCGCCCGCCCGCACGCGCGACACGCGCCGCGCCGCGCTCGCCCGTGCCCGGCCACGCCCTCGCGCCGCCGCGTCACGCCCCACCCCCGCGCACGCCACGCGCCGCGTGCAAGCGCACGCACCCGCCCGGCCTGCGTGTTGCCGCACTCGCCGCGCCGGTCCCGCCGCGCTCGCGCCGCGCGTCGCCTGCCCACGCCGGACCCGCTCGTGCTCGCGCCGCGCGCCGCCCGCTCGCTCCGGCCCCACCACCCCGCGCCGCGCCTCCGTCGCCGTACCGCCGCCGTCCCCCTTTCTCCCGTTCCCTCTCGGTCGCAGCTATAAAACGGGGCAAAACCCCGCACTATTTCCCACACCGCCGCCGCCTCTAGCCCTTCTTCTCTCCCGAGCGCCGTCGCCGCAAACCGAGTGCGCGCCGCCGCCGCAAGCCGCCTGTTGCCACGCCATCGCCTTGAGCCGGAGCTCCACCACCCTCTCCTTGCCATCGCCGTCACCGGTAAGCCCGAGCCACCGCCCCTTTACCTCACGCTAGCACGGCGCTGCCCCTTTTTCTCCCGGCGTCGGTCGAACACCTTGAGGCCGATGAATAGTGGCGGAAGAAAAGAAAAAGAAAAAGGAAAGAAAGGAGAAAAAGAAAAAATAGAGAAAAAAATTAGGAAAAATTATGGAAAATTTGGAAAGATATTTTGAAAGGACTTGAGTGAAATTTTGGGCAAAAATAAATTATTTTCTTGTATATTTTCTCGGGAAAATTTAAAAATCAAAACCGGACTTTTTCCGAGATTTCGTTTCACGTCGTTTTTAAATCCGGATTTCGTTTAATTCTTTCTCGCCATTTAAATATGTTTCTCTTTTGTGCTCGAACCTTCAAAACCTCGAGCACAAGTCCCTCCGTTGATATTTTCAAATCTATTTTCTCAAATATTTACGATCGTCATTTTTGCGAAAACCCTAGGGCATCGACTCGGTTCCAAAACTCGGATTTTTTCCCTGGCAATCCTCGTCCGAGCTCGAGTAGGATTCTATGCTTAACATTTGGGGTCGTTTTCGTGACTTTTATGGTTCTTTTTGATCTCTCGGTATTTGATTGAATTCTAATTGAATTCAATTGATCTTTCGCACGTACGGATAGCACCTGAAGAAGCAGGCATCGACTCCGTTGAAGACCTCGCTCAACAAGCGTGCGAGCAAGGCAAGTCATCACACCCTTTGAACATATTGATCCCAATTGTGAAATGATGTTATTTTAAACTTTAAACATGCATGCTATACATATAGAATTACCTATACTTGTTATGCCATACCTTGTTATTGATTTCCTTTAGAATTATTCCTTGTAACCCTCGATGTGATACATACAACCGAGAGAATATCTTCGATGCTGCTTAGCCATGCTATACTTAGATTCATGCATACTCATGATTTTATGAAGAGCTTTATTCTTGGGCAACTACCTTAGGGATGGTAGTTGAGATACGGCATGTGGAGACATGAGCGCCACATTGCTATGAGAATGATGAAATGAGTTTTGATGAAAATTGAAAGCACTAAACTAATGTTTTAGACTGGGGCGGCTGAATGATTTGGATGGATTCCAGAAAACGCAAGTGCCGACCCTGGTCAATTAAGGACCGAGCCATGAGATAGCCGGGAAACGAGCTAGTACAATCGTACTTCTCGAATGGGTATAGACCTAGCAGAGTAGATAGCCGAGCGGAGGCGGTACCCTTGCATAGTGGTTCTTATGTATGAAATGATATTGAAAGGAATGATGGGAAACTGGAATTTATTATAACTTGATGAATGAAGTCTTCCCTTACCCCGGGTGCGCCAGAACTTCTCTCACTGCTAGAAAATGATGGCTAGAGTGCATGAGGGCTTAAGTTCATGGAGCGGGTACTGCCAAAGTAAGGTTATCGAAAGGCTTTGCCATGACCGTCTCATGTGTTGGGACGTAGGCTCATTTGTTGGACAGTCGCGGAGTACGGGTAAAGTGTACATCCACTGCAGTGTGAATGAATCAATCTATTCGAATAGCCGTGCTCGCGGATATTGAGCATCGTGACAAGACTTTCGCTTGGCTAGACTCTAAACTTTAAAATGATGGGATGGGTTTGCATGATGACTTATATTCACTGATGGATCAACTTCTTGAGAAGCGAGAAGGGGTGGACTCCCCAGAAAACCATGACGAACTGGAGACGGGAAGCCATCCTTGGAATCACGATGGATGGTAGACAGAACCGTTGCCGACTTAATGAACTGTGGAACTAAAACTTGACTTGGCTAGTTGTTAGGCTTGTGAAAAGAGTTGTGAAAATTGGCTTTATGCAAAAGAACTCCAGCCATTCTTTGAATGACCCTATCATATGCATCATTTCTGTGTTGGCTTGCTGAGTACGGTTGGTACTCACCCTTGCTATACGCACAAACCTTCAGATGGTGGAAATGAAGACTTGGAGGATCCATATGCCTACTACCAGGAGGGCGAAGAAGCTGATGGCGCTTGCTAGGTCTTAGTCTCCGGTCGTTGCCTGTGGCAATTGACAAGCCGTTGCCTTCATTCCGCTGCCTTATCTAATTTCTACTTTTGGGTTGTATCTGGACCATGAGGTCCTATGTGTTGGACATTGCCTTCGGGCCTATTATTGTAATAATTCCAGTGTAAGACTATTCGTGCATTTGCACTTGATTATTCAGTACTGTATTTCGTGGGTACCAAACTACTCGATACAGGGAAATGGTACTATGAACACGAAAGATTCCCGTTCCAAAAACGGGGGTTCCACAGAGTTGGTATCAGAGCAATGCGACTGTAGGATAAGACCAACTGGCGCCCTACCCCTGACTAGCTGGCTAAAGGGAGATATCCCTACTAGGGTCATTTCGCAAACTATTATTTTTGAAAGGATAGACATACTTTTTCCTATACCTCTATCTCCATTTCTTTTACTCAAATGGTTTTGATATTATCTCTCTCCCTCTGATCCTAAGTTGCTTTCAAAAGCAGATGTCGAACCATGTCGGAGTTTGGGAAATCATCATTCCACGGGATGAAGGATTCGTGGCACAACTCCAGTTATTGCTGTGGTGCCTAAGGTACCCAGAGGCACCCACCTACCAGATCAGGAGGCATGGCACCGAAGGATATCCGGTATGGGAAGCAGCAGTTTCAGTTGAGGCCCGCATGGGGAGTGAGACACCTTATTGCTTCTACACCCGTTACCACCGAGATTTGGTAGAAGCAGCTCTTCAAGACGCGGCCCGTGAAGCGTTCCTCCGCCTCAACGCTATTCACCGTGCTGAGCTCACCGTGATTGAGTTTGTGCACCACCCCTATCGCGAGGAAGGCAATCCGGTCTGCACCGTGGAAGCCACCCCCTGCTGCTATAATCCTATGGTCACCCGTTTATCCCACTGGGCAGAAACAACGGATGACTGCTATGAAGAAGCTTTGCTCGAAATCAACGACCAGCAGCGACGCCTCAATGATCTGGTCGAGGAACACCAGAGCTAGGAGATCAGATCAACTTGCTGCAGACCTAGCTACAGGCCAACGGTGCCCAGTACGAGCAGCTCTCTGACCGTTACATGGCCCAAGGAGAAGCCTTGGTGGAGCTGGAAGAACAACTCAGGAAGAGCAAACAACAGGTCAACCAGCTGGAAGAACAACTTCGCTCCCACCCCGTCCCTGCTGCAGGTACTTCCACCGAAGTTATGCCAACACCTCCTGCCCCGGTGCCCGACCACTACTACCTCATGACTCCAGCATGCCTGAACACTTTTCAAGCCATGATGGAGCAGGCCTTTATGTTGAGCACATAGTCGGCCCCATACCTGGTAGACCCCACTGCTGCTACCTCAATGGAACCTACCTCGAACTCCATGGCTATACCATCTGAGCCTGGTTCGGGAGAGGAGAACCCCATCCATATCAGTACCAACTCCGAGTCCGAGACAGAGCCTATGGAAATCAAGTGGGAGTCCAGTGATACTGATCCAGCAGAGGAGGCAGCTCCTACTCGTCGCCTGACTCACACCGGAGGTCCCCTCACCCGCAAGACCGCCCGGAAGAGTACCCGACCACCAAGCAGGAAGATCAAGCGTGACTCTGAGGCCACTACCTCTGAGCCATGGGAACTTCGATTTGCTTCAGCTAAGGATCACCCCCTTCCTGCACCAGGATCCTGCGATTGGTTAGATGACTAGGCGAGAGGACCGCCCCAACTTTGACCTTGCTTTGGATGGTTTTTGGCAGCAAGGATCACACCCTTCCCCCCTATAGCCAATGGCAGTAGTACGATGTTAGCTTTCGCATTGTGTCATGTGGGACTGTGTATGTGCAGTCCATTGTATCCCCATTAATGTAATCGCTATGGACCTATGTTTTATGGTATGTTATTAATGAGTTTATTCCACCATGCTTGCTCTGTTCAAAGATCATTTAAAAACAACTTGAAGAGAAATCACCTAGAAACCATGACCTTGAGTGGGTCCAATCTCTTAATTCATCTACCTTCTTCAGATGGCGCATCGTCACAGAGCTGCAACATCCAACGAGAACCCACCGGAGCCTAATCCCTCCACCCTGGCGGAGGTTATGGCTTTGCAAACCCAGTTGCTTCAAGCTATCGCCAACAACCAAGGGAATCGCGGAGGATCAAGCTTGGGAGAATTTATGCGAGCTAAGCCGCCTACATTTTCCACGGCCGACGAACCAATGGATGCCGAAGACTGGTTAAGAGTAATAGAGAAGAAATTGACCCTCGTCAGGGTACAAGAAACCGACAGAGTCATTTTTGCCACCAATCAATTGGAAGGCTCCGCAAGTGATTGGTGGGACACCTACAAAGAGACACGGGCAGAAGACGCCGAAGAACCAACCTGGGAGGAGTTCACAGCCACCTTTCGTGAAAATTTTGTACCAGCCGCAGTTATGAGAATGAAGAAGAACGAATTCCGAAGGTTGCGCCAAGGCAACACCACGGTGCAGGAATACCTGAACAAGTTCACGCAACTCGCTCGATATGCCACCGGTGACCTAGCAAACGAGGAGGAGAAAATCAATAAATTTGTCGAAGGATTGAACGATGAGCTGAGAGGGCCAATGATCGGTCAAGATCATGTCAGCTTCCAAAGCCTTATCAACAAGGTTGTACGATTGGAACATGACCAGAAGATGGTGGAAAACAACCGCAAGAGGAGGCTTGCTATGGCCCACCCACTTCAGGGAGTGCCTCAGCGTCCCAAGGGAGCCACCCCGTCCGGATGGAAGCCACCCCGTCCAGATGGAAGCCAACCGTTGTAGCAACCAGTCGTTCCCCTGCACCCGACCACGTCAACAGGCCGGCTGCACCCCAGTTCCGTACCCCGACACCAACTCTAGCCGCTCCGAGAAGAAGAAATGTGAATTGCTTCAACTGTGGAGAGTTTGGGCATTACTCCAACAGCTGCCCCAAGCCACGCAACACTCCCGTGCGTACCGGCGCCAATGCAATGGCTGTACGAGGAACTACCACTCCTGCTGCGGGACGCGGTCTGTTTAGGACGCCACAACCCAATGAGACTGCTACCGGATTCTGGCACGGACAAGTGAATCATGTGCGTGCCGAAGAAGCGCAGGAGGATCAGAACGTGTTGATGGGTATGTTCTCTATCAACTCTACCCCAGTTAAAGTCTTATTTGATTCCGGAGCATCACATTAATTCATATCTTCGCAAGTAAGCAAACAACACCACCTACACCAGGTAGAACTTAAGAGACCCATGTTGGTACACTCGCCTGGGGGAAACATAACCGTACCCCACGCTTGCATCAATGTGCCCATACGGATTAGAGACGTGGTATTCCTTTCAAACCTTATGGTACTATCACCACAAACTATTGATATCATACTTGAAATGGATTGGTTAACTAAGAACAATGGAGTCATAGACTGTAGCCGGAGGAAAGTCACAGTATCCACCCCATGGGGATCACCAATGAACATAACCATGGACCAAAACCCGATGCTATGCGCACAAGCTGCGGGAGTATTCACCATGCTACCTTTGAGCGGGATGCCAGTAGTGCAAGAATACCCGGACGTATTCCCCGAGGAATTGCCCGGAATGCCCCCTGATCGTGACATAGAATTTATCATCGACCTAATGCCTGGTACTGCCCCCATATCCAAGAGACCTTATCGAATGCCGGCTAACGAACTAGAAGTACTCAAGAAGCAAATCAGAGAACTACAGGAAAAAGGATTTGTACGCCCTAGTTCTTCTCCCTGGGGAGCCCCAGTACTCTTCGTCAAAAAGAAGGATGGAAGTATGAGAATGTGTGTAGATTACCGATCGTTAAATGAAGTGACCATCAAAAATAAGTACCCACTACCTCGAATCGATGACTTATTTGATCAACTTAAGGGTGCACAAGTGTTCTCGAAGATTGATCTTCAGTCGGGATACCATCAGCTAAAGATTAGAGCCGGAGATATTCCCAAAACAGCAGTCTCTACGCGTTATGGCTTGTATGGGTTCACCGTAATGTCTTTTGGGTTGACCAATGCCCCGGCGTATTTCATGAATCTGATGAACGAGGTATTCATGGAGTATCTGGAAAAATTCGTGGTGGTGTTCATTGACGATGAGGAACATGCAGAACACCTATGACTGGTACTGGAGAAGCTACGGGAGCACCAGTTGTATGCGAAATTTAGTAAATGTGAGTTTTGGCTTAAGGAAGTCGCTTTTATTGGCCATGTAGTCTCAGCCGGAGGAGTAGCGGTGGACCCTGCCAAGGTCGAAGCTGTTACAGAATGGAAGGCACCCAAGTCAGTGACGGAGGTTCGGAGTTTCTTGGGATTGGCCGGATATTACCGGAGGTTCATCGAAGGGTTTTCCACGATAGCCCGACCCATGACTCAACTTCTGAAGAAGGAGAAGAAATTTGTATGGAACGAGAAGTGTCAGGAATCCTTTGACCAACTAAAAGAAATGTTAACCACTGCCCCAATCTTAACCCTACCTGACAATCGGAAGGATTTTGTAATGTAATGTGATGCGTCTCGACAAGGACTAGGAGGCGTATTAATGCAGGATGGAAAGGTCGTAGCATATGCCTCGAGACAGTTATGACGCCACGAGGAAAACTACCCCACACACGACTTGGAGTTAGCGGCAGTTGTTCATGCATTAAAAATCTGGAGACACTATCTGATCGGGAATCACTGTGATGTATACACTGATCACAAGAGCCTGAAATACTTCTTTACTCAGCCCGATCTCAATCTACGTCAGAGACGGTGGTTGAAATTGATCAAGGACTACGATATAGGAATCCATTACCACCCCGGTAAGGCGAATGTTGTGGCTGATGCGCTAAGCTGTAAAGCCCAATGCAACCATATGAGACTGGAAGGCATGGCCAGTGAGCTCAAAGAAGAGATGGCTCGACTTAACCTGCACCTGATTCATCACGGAGAAGTGAACACACTAGAAATCCAACCCCTTCTAAGGACTCAAATAGAAGAAGCTCAAAAGGATAATGAAGAAACTCAAGCGATCAAAGAGCGCATGACCGCTGGGCATGCGAAGGAATTCTCGGTAGATGACAAGGGAACCCTGTGGTATAAGAAAAGAATCTGCGTGCCTGAACAAGGTGGTTTGAGAGGATTGATCCTAAAAGAAGCACACGAATCAGCACATTCGTTACATCCGGGAAGCACGAAGATGTACCAGGATTTGAAGGAAGAATACTGGTGGCCCAATATGAAGAGAGACATAGCCGAATACGTAGCCGTATGCGATGTATGCCAAAGGGTAAAAGCTGAGCATCAACGACCGGCAGGCTTGCTGCAGCCACTCAAGATTCCCGAGTGGAAATGGGATGAGATAGGCATGGATTTCATCGTTGGACTACCCAAAACTGCAGCGGGATATGATTCCTTTTGGGTAATAGTAGATCGGCTCACCAAGACCGCTAGATTCAACCCCGTAAAGACTAACTACAATAGTGCCAAGCTGGCAGAACTATACATGAGTAGGATTGTGTGTCTTCACGGTGTACCAAAAAGAATTATATCAGATCGCGGTACCCAATTCACGTCCCATTTCTGGAGCAAAGTTCATGAGGCACTCGGAAGTCACCTTGCCTTCAGTACCGCTTACCACCCACAGACCGATGGGCAGACCGAAAGGACAAATCATGTTCTTGAGGATATGTTGAGAGCCTGTGCGCTGGATTTTACCAAGGATTGGGAAAAATGCTTACCGTACGCCGAGTTCTCCTACAACAACAGCTACCAAGCGAGTCTGAAGATGTCGCCAAATGAAGCCCTATTTGGTCGGCGATGCCGAACCCCATTGATGTGGTCAGAAACCGGTGTACGAGCCGTGTTTGGGCCTGACATAATCAAAGAGGCCGAGGAAAAGGTCCGCCTGATCCAGGACCGATTAAAAGCGGCCCAATCTCGACAGAAGAGCTATGCGGATACTCGTCGAAGGGACTTAGAGTTCAATATAGGCGACTATGTGTACCTAAAGGTCTCACCACTACGAGGGACTCAAAGGTTCAAGGTCAACTTGCGCCAAGATACGTGGGCCCATTCCTGATAAGCGCAAAAAGAGGTGAAGTGGCCTACCAGCTAGAGTTACCCGAGAACATCTCCGTTGTCCACCCAGTGTTCCATGTGTCACAGTTGAAGAAATGCCTGCGGGTGCCAGAAGAGCAAGCTCCTTTGGAAACCATCCATATCAACAGTGATCTCACATATCCGGAACATCCAATAAAGATATTGGACGAGGCAGAAAAGAAGACATGAATCAAGTCATGGCGCATGTACAAAGTGCAATGGAGCAATCACACTGAAGAAGAGGCCACCTGGGAAAGCGAAGATTTTCTGAAGACTGAATACCCACATCTACTCAACAACCGGTAAGAAATCTCGAGGACGAGATTTATTGTTAGGGGGTAGGTTTGTAACATCCTGAAAATCGAAGAAATTAAAAATCGTAACGTAAAAATTGGGGACTTACAAAAACTTTTGCTTGTTACCTTTTTCTCGTGTTTGTTGCTTCTTATTTGCCAGCTCAGTTGCATAAATTTAGTTGTGAACAATTCCTCTTGATGTTTGTGAATGGTTTGGATTTTGTTGGGAAGAAAATCTCGAAATATAGGGTTAGGAATTTTTAAAATAAAATCGAGAAAAGGGATGCGGACTTATGAAAATATGTATTTGAGAAATAAAAATATTAATTGGTGATTATGGAAGATTAATTAGGGAATAAAATAGACAATAAAATATTTTAGGGGATTTACATGAAATCTAGGAAATTTTTGAAATTAAAAATAGTGAATTAGGAAATTAGGAAAAAGGGATTTAAATAAATATGAAAAATATATTTGGAAAAATAAAAAGTGGGGAAAAATTGAAAATATAATATTAAAAATTTTTCTGGGAATATTAAATTTATTTCGAATTTTAGAGTGGAAGAAAATAGAAATGGGGAAATAGGATTTTAAATCGGGAAGATTAAAAATCGGCACTGTTCATCAAGCGCCAAGTGTTCGATGCCGTACCAGCCGTACCGCGCCCGGCCTGAAGGGTTACGCGGAGGCTACGCTAGCCGAAAACAAAAACTTTTTACCGCGCAAACCAGGAACACTTGCAAGTAAGGCCCGATAGATCGTTACCGATTGAATTGTGCATCGGAGCCAATCAGGGCTATCCGATCTGGAACTGTGTAGCCGATTCCCGCAAGCCGACAGCCGATTCCGGGGACAGCCGATTCGCCAATCAGCCGATTCGCGAGATGCCGTAGCCGATCGAGTCGTCCGATGTGTTCTCGCGCCTCGCTCCGATGAGCTCGACCGCAGGCCGATTCCTCCACGGCCGATCAACGGCGTGCAACGTAGCGGCGCCTCTACGGTATCCACATGTCCGGGGACGAACGCCGAACACCCGTGTGCTAGTACGTGATGCAAGGCTAGGGTTTGGCTCGAAAGTGGGGAGGGTTTCCGTGGAGATTGATCTCGGCGACTTCTGTTGCGGATTCGGTTCAATGCGATTCTACAACTCTCCACCCCTCGCCCCTTTATATAGAGTTGGCCGACGGGGACTAGTGGCCGATCAGGACTCTGTTTTGTGGATCTCATCCGAATCTCACGAGTTGGCCGCCCATACGTCGTAAGCCCATAGGACTCTATCCGATCGGATCCCTATCCGATCGAGCCGTATCCGAGTCCAACTCGAATTCCTGTTCTTATCCCCTTAAGCGTGCGACCACAGGTTCAGGTATACTCGGTCTCGGCTATAGTCTAACTTAGCCGATCGTCGGCTCGAGTCCAACTCAGCCGACCTGTCAACAGCGGTGCCTAGCAGCACATATTGACACCATAGTATACAAGAATATAATATCGGCTCTGAACCTGTAATGTGTACACAAATCCCTTTGCCCCACGATACCAATTAAGCTATAGGCAAGATGTGTGCCATCCCTTCAATAGCTTAACCATTCACTCGAACCGTATTGGATTATCCGTCGGTTGATTGACTCCTCAATCAACTTAGCATGGCCATGCATTTCCATAATCCATTACCTCGAGGGCCGAGATATCTCTCCAAAGGAGGGGCAAATTCCATCTTGATCACTCACATCCCACTCCATGTTTCATAGCAAACCCGAAAACTACCTTTATAACTACCCGATTACGAATAGCGTTTGGTAGTCCCAAAGTAGGCTACTACACATGTTGGAATCCATGGTGATCTCAGGTCTAAGGACTTTGTACCAACACTATCTGAGACCAACTAATGGCACATTAATTCTTGTAGGGTCTATCCAACAATGTGTTCTCCAACACATGTGTCCATATTTATTGATTTGGTATCTCCATACCCATGATCTATGAGACATGATCATCAATCAATAAACATGCCGATCTTAGAATCATATTTGTTCCAACAATATGACATATGATCAGGGATCGTTTAGAAATAGAGTCATATATAAAGAGTCTCATAAATAAGTCACGTACTTATTGATCAATACAAGATGTCTATTTCATGGAACTGAGTAACACTTTATTCATTAATACATAAACATTGACCATGATATCCAACATCTCCATGTTGCCTCTAGGGCATATCACTAACACCGCCCGCACGCGCGACACGCGCCGCGCCGTGCTCGCCCACGCCCGGCCCTCGCCCTCGCACCGCGCGCGTCCGGCCCCCACCCCCACGCACGCCACGCGCCGCGTGCAAGCGCCCGTGCCCGCCCGGCCCCCGCGTTGCCGCACTCGCCGCGCCCGGTCCCGCCGCGCTCGTGCCGTGCGTCGCCCGCCGCGCCGGACCTCGCTCGCCGCGCCACGTGCTTGCCGCCGTACTCAGCCCCGCCGTGCTCGCGCCGCCCGTCCGCCGCCCTGCGTCCGGCCCGCGCGTCACTGCGTTCGCCGCGCCGGCCCCGCCACCCCGCGCGCCGCGCGCCGTCGCCGCCGCCGCGCCGGCCCCCTTTCTCCCGTTCCCCTCTCGGCCGCAGCTATAAAAGGGGCAAAACCCCTCACTTTTTCCCACACCGCCGCCGCCTCTAGCCCATCTTCTCTCTCGAGCGCCGTCGCCGCAAAACCGAGTGCGCCGTCACCGCCGCAAGCCGCCGCTTTTGCCGCGCCGTCGCCATGAGCCGGAGCTCCACCACCCTCTCCTTGCCGTCGCCGTCGCCGGTAAGCCCCGAGCCACCGCCCCTTTACCTCGCGCTAGCACCGGCCGCCGCCCCTTTTTCTCCCGAGCACTGGTCGAACACCTTGAGGCCGATGAATAGTGGCGGAAGAAAAGAAAAAGAAAAAGAAAAGAAAGGAGAAAAAAATAGATAAAAAAATTAGGAAAAATTATGGAAAATTTGGAAAGATATTTTGAAAGGACTTGAGTGATATTTTGGGCAAAAATAAATTATTTTCTTGTATATTTTCTCACGGAAAAATTTAAAAATCAAAACCGGACTTTTTCGAGATTTCGTTTCATGTCGTTTTTAAATCCGAATTTCGTTTAGTTCTTTCTCGCCATTTAAATATGTTTCTCTTTTGTGCTCGAACCTTCAAAACCTCGAGCACAAATCCCACCGTTGATATTTTCAAATCTATTTTCTCAAATATTTACAATCGTCGTTTTTGCGAAAACCCTAGGGCATCGACTAAGTTCCAAAACTCGGATTTTTTCCCTGGCAATCCTCGTCCGAACTCGAGTAGGATTCTATGCTTAACATTTGGGGTCATTTTTGTGATTTTTATGGTTCTTTTCGATCTCTCGGTATTTGATTGAATTCTAATTGAATTCAATTGATCTTTCGCACGTACGGATAGCACCTGAAGAAGCAGGCATCGACTCCGTTGAAGACCTCGCTCAACAAGCGTGCGAGCAAGGCAAGTCATCACACCCTTTGAACATATTGATCCCAATTGCGAAATGATGTTATTTTAAACTTTAAACATGTATGCTATACATATAGAATTACCTATACTTGTTATGCCATACCTTGTTATTGATTTCCTTTAGAATTATTCCTTGTAACCCTCGATGTGATACATACAACCAGAGAATATCTTCGGTAAACTGCTTAGCCATGCTATACTTAGATTCATGCATACTCATGATTTTATGAAGAGCTTTATTCTTGGGCAACTACCTTAGGGATGGTAGTTGAGATACGGCATGTGGAGACATGAGCGCCACATTGCTATGAGAATGATGAAATGAGTTTTGATGAAAATTGAAAGCACTAAACTAATGTTTTAGACTGGGGCGGCTGAATGATTTGGATGGATTCCAGAAAATGCAAGTGCCGACCCTGGTCAATTAAGGACCGAGCCATGAGATAGCCGGGAAACGAGCTAGTACAACCGTACTTCTCGAATGGGTATAGACCTAGCAGAGTAGATAGCCGAGCGGAGGCGGTACCCTTGCATAGTGGTTCTTATGTATGAAATGATATTGAAAGGAATGATGGGAAACTGGAATTTATTATAACTTGATGAATAAAGTCTTCCCTTACCCCGGGTGCGCCAGAACTCCTCTCACTGCTAGAAAATGATGGCTAGAGTGCATGAGGGCTTAAGTTCATGGAGCGGGTACTACCAAAGTAAGGTTATCGAAAGGCTTTGCCGTGACCGTCTCATGTGTTGGGACATAGGCTCATTTGTTGGACAGTCGCGGAGTACGGGTAAAGTGTACATCCACTGCAGTGTGAATGAATCAATCTATTCGAATAGCCGTGCTCGCGGATATTGAGCATCGTGACAAGACTTTCGCTTGGCTAGACTCTAAACTTTAAAATGATGGGATGGGTTTGCATGATGATTTGTATTCACTGGTGGATCAACTTCTCGAGATGCGAGAAGGGGTGGACTCCCCAGAAAACCATGACGAACTGGAGACGGGAAGCCATCCTTGGAATCACGATGGATGGTAGACAGAACCGTTGCCGACTTAATGAACTGTGGAACTAAAACTTGACTTGGCTAGTTGTTAGGCTTGTGAAAAGAGTTGTGAAAATTGGCTTTATGCAAAAGAACTCCAGCCATTCTTTGAATGACCCTATCATATGCATCATTTCTGTGTTGGCTTGCTGAGTACGGTTGGTACTCACCCTTGCTATACGCACAAACCTTCAGATGGTGGAAATGAAGACTTGGAGGATCCATATGCCTACTACCAGGAGGGCGAAGAAGCTGATGGCGCTTGCTAGGTCTTAGTCTCCGGTCGTTGCCTGTGACAATTGACAAGCCGCTGCCTTATCTAATTTCTACTTTTGGGTTGTATCTGGACCATGAGGTCCTATGTGTTGGACATTGCCTTCGGGCCTATTATTGTAATAATTCCAGTGTAAGACTATTCGTGCATTTGCACCTGATTATTCAGTACTGTATTTCGTGGGTACCAAACTACTCGATCCAGGGAAATGGTACTATGAACACGAAAGATTCCCGTTCGAAAAACGGGGGTCCACATCTCCATAGCAGGTTCAATTCTATTATTGACGACGACGGTGACGGACTCATCCACCGTACTTGCTACGAGCCTTTGAATAGGAAGAGCTAGGTCATCAGTGCTTACCTTGTCGTGGATGACCTTGAGCGGGCTCCCGGGCTTGAGGATGACACCTTGACAGGTTTTGGTACATGATTTGTCCAAAACCTCCTGCGTGATCGCCTTGATTCGCTCCTCCATGATCTTGCGCGCCTCTCCATCAAGATCATCCAAAGATATGTGGACAACATTAGATGGACTTACCTCTTGCGCAACTTGCTTCGTCATGGCGGCGTCGAAATTGAGATGGCGTTAAGCGGACTTCCCTAGCGGAGTCGCCAAAAATCATGTTGGCACCTATTTTGACGAAGGCACCAACACGATCGACACACCTAAACGCCTTGCGGTGATATGGAGTCGCCAACCACCTTGATCTAGCAAAGAACTAAAGCAAGATGGGTTTTATAGATTAAACCGGCTAGCAAAGCCGATTTAGACAATATAATAGATAAACACCCATATCGTGGGCGAACGAAAAGTTTTCAGGACAAACTTACAAAGAAGTGTCACACTCTCACAGTGGCGGCGGACGATTTTCAGCGCAAATCAACAAAGATGGACGAACTAATGTAGAAAAAAGTAAAAGAACAATTTGTGTTGTGTATGTGTTGTTGTTGCCAATTGAACCGGCCTTGGCCCTTAAATAGTGGTTGGTCTTGTCTTCCACAGGCCCTCCTTCATGTCCAATTCTGGGTAGACACCTTTAGAAACCCAAGACATACCGTATGGAGGAAGGAAACCCAAGTACCGACGAATTCGGCTAGGTTTCGGACTCTGCCGGTCAGACCGGCCACATGCCACCGGTCTGACCGGCCCTAAGGCCCGGTCTGACTGGCCTGTACATGGCGGTCAGACCGGCCTTCTGGAGGAAACCGGCAAAATTTCCAAACATTGGCAATTTTCCTATCTCGATTCCTAGGTGCCAATTTTGGATATAAACAATGATGACGAACAATTATGGGAGATGGCCAACATTGAGCTCCAAGCGACGAGCATCTCGGGTCAATGGCAATGACGGCGTTCCGGTGGCGACCTGCTTCGGCGAGGTAGCAAATGGGCTTCTCCTTGCTCTTGTGGTCCCGGTGGTTGCAACGAGCCAACGATGAGCTCCGATGACGAATGGCACGAAATCAAGGCTCAGTTGAAGACAAAGGAGCTAACCTGTTATCATTATCAGGTTATCATAATTAATGAGTAGTGTGGGACTAATCATGAAAAATATTGTTAGGCTCGTCCATAAGCGCGAGTATGGCTGCTCGAACAGTACAAGTTTACCCATAAGACACAACTCCACAATATGTCACCATACCATCATGTGCCCATGTTGTATATGTCACCCTTCGCACAACACACCCAACAGAATGGACACACACTGATCATCTGTCTCCAGTAGGTATGGCCAATTACCTAGAGAGGAAGACTACTTAGCGACCAAAACAATAATGGATTTATAATCTACCATCTGTGGACTTGTCATCTGCCACGCTAAAACAACATACCATGGTGCCACCCGTTGGGACATGTCATACTACAGATCCATCCATTATTCATGATGGCTTGTGGTTAGTACGGTTAATGCTTGACAACACTAGCTCATAAATCGGTCATTAATTGTGATGAGCACAACACAACCATGTGGTCACAACCCAGCATTAATCAAATTTTAGTTGGAATATTATTAACCAACCATGACCAATTGTTGTGCGCAATCATTAATTAATCATCATTATGTAATCAAGTATGAATCATTAATTATTCCCACATAAAATGATACTAAAGTTTCTAAGCATAGCTAAGTAATTATGCTAAATATCTACCCGAACCAATATATAAAGTCCAAGCTAGTCAAATTATAACCGAGGGTAACAAGGTATAAGGTAATCAATGCAAATTGGTCATACAAAGGAATATAGGTTCACACCACCTCATGTTATTTGAAAATAACTGCACATTTTAAGTAAACAGAAAAATTAAATATAGGATCGACATGCTCAAAGTGTTTTTGGATGTGCATGACTTGCCTTGCAATCAATGATCTTCAATTATCCTCTTGGAATTCTTCCGACGAACTCGCGATCCTCCGAAACGACACAAACTACACTGTTACATGCAAAATTAGGAAAAATACTAAGAAACTCTAAATAAATAGTATAAGTAAAGTAAAAAAATGTAGAGCTTGATTTTAGATGAATAATGAGACCTGAACGACCTCGTTCCGAGTTGATATGAATTATTTATTGATTTTACAAGATTTAATCCAATTGAAGCTATTGGAGCACGAGCTCCTCTAGAGGGAAGGATGGGTGCCCTCCCTTTTATATTTGGCCAGGGTGTGGGTATCCGAGGTCATGCACAGATCGTGCGAGAGAGACAAACAAACGATGTATACAAGTTTGGGCCACACAGAGGCATAATACTCTACTCCTGTGTTTTTTGCTGGATGATGATGGAGTTTACAGTGAGTTTCTTAGATGTTGTTTGTGGTCACTATGGGATGAACTTTCACTCCCTAAGATGCAACTTGAGATGAACTTACTCAAATCTTTTTCTTAGCGGTGTTGGTCCTCCTTTTATATGTCAAGGGGATACCATAGTGCCCATGCATGTGTACACATGTGGGACCCAACCCATAGGGATTTGGCGTCAACACATTTTTTGGCACGCCTCCGTACCGCCGCTATCGTGCCAAAAGATGTGTTGGCGTCAAATCACATGCTGGCCTGGGAGATCTGCTTAACTCCTGTGTAGGTCCTAAAATTGATGAAGCGTGGGCGTGCTTGTCATTTTGATCCTGCCACTGACAAGGTATGCAAAACAGCAGAACATAAAGCATATCAGCTGATAGGTCGGTAGCCAAAACAACTGATCGGCTAATAGGCCAATAGCGGCGATTCCAGCCGATACTGATGTCAGCCGATGCAGTTAGGGTTTTGATCCATTGGCAGTGTGCTGAGAAAATATCTAATATAAAGATGATCGGCTAACAAAAACATGATGATATAATAGCATAAACCGATCACATGATAACATAGATATTGATCTGAATATTAAGCACACATCGGCTGGAGAATAATGAATACTCTGTTGTCATCGGCTAAAAACCAACTCATATGCAATCCCTTACAAGCCGATGCAACGTCCATGGGATCGGCTATAGATATCAATAGCATATAATCTAGGTCTGAAAATATGTTTAGACTAAGTGACTGGGATAGATTGGTAGCGTACCAAGACAGTATAAATCACTTATGCCTAAACGTACCTTAAGACAAAGAGTATACGTATTCATAGCATAGCTGATGTCATGTACAGATAACTCATCGGCTGAAACCCCGATGAAACCCTTATTGGCAACCAACAGGCAAGCTAGAGATCATGGTTCTAATCACGACTTAGTAGGTCAAACTGAACTGATGCAACACTAAGTATGAAAAGAAATGCAATATCTAGACAATCAAGCCCTTGACTGATTTTCAGGGTGGTGGATGCCTAAGCTAATCTAATCTAATATAACGATTTAACCGGTATCGACAGAAACCCTAAAACAAGAAACAACCGATCGAGCCAAATCGAGATACTATGACTAGATTCAACAAAGACATATGATAAATAATCAAGCAAAGATATTAACCGAATCAAAGCAATCCAAGAGGTCGAATGTACTGATGCAGCCTTGGACGATGCCGACGTAGCCAATACGATTGCCTGAGCTGACGGAACCTTGAACTTACCCCTTCGCTAGAGATCGAAGCCGATGCAGTCTCGCGTTAGGTGCCAAGTTCCGTCGGATGATAAAGTAGAACAAATAAAAAGATGGCGGTGCACCGAATTGTATTGATCGAGAGATTGATATTGCATGAACCTCAAGCTTACATATTTATACTTGTAGGCTAACAGAGATCCTAACAGATTACAAACCAAACTTTCCTAAAGATAAAAGGAAACAAACCGAGCCCTTATCGGATACTAACACACTTTCCTAAAGATAAAATAGAAAGCTAACAAACTCTTCCTAATTAATAGATACAAGCCGCATCCTTCCTAAACTCTGTCTCTTCTAGATAAGATCTTCGCAAACTGAATTTAACAAGAATCTGACTGCTGGAGATGTAGATTATAGAAAACCCCCATCGGCTAATGCAGAACTCCAAGCCGATACTAGCTTTGAGCTAATATGAACACTTAGCCGATAGGGACTCTAGGGCTTACCAAATTTTGACGTTAACATGGGCACACCCATTAGCTACTGAGGTCGTTTGAGGGGGGGGCCTACAGAGCGAGTGTGGAGCACGTGCCGCATCCCCCACCTTTTCTCCAAGGTGATGTGGGCAAGCGGGTGGAGGCATTCTCCACCACACCGCCCTTGAGCTATCCCTAAGAACCGTATCACATTTCAATTAATGTGGAATGACATGGTGAGGCAGCACACTGACCCAGGTCAAATCTCCTTGATGATGAAAGTGCGACCAAGATGGACCTTGGGTCTCAGTGTTGACCTCGGGGTCCTAGCCTTCTTGCAACAATCGTCGTGGCCTCGAGCAGATGCCATTGTGGACTAGAGCTGAAGCTGACCTCAGGTCACTTTCCTTGTCTCATGGTAGCAACTCGGGCCCCTTCATTAGCTTTCACCGTGACTGTTGGTGGGCCCTACAGTGCCCCAAGCAACTAAGAAAGTGGGAATCATGGTTCTGACTTCTCTGACCAGATCAAGATCGATCGGATGGCCAAGATTGATCACTATGTAGGGTTTCTAGAATGGAGCCACATGGGATGGGAGGATGACGTGGCGCTGACGGGGTGATGACATGGCACCCACATGGACATTACGTTGGCTAGCACGAAACCCTATGGTCGCTGGCGAACGGTGGCTTGGAGGTGTAAGGCAACGTCACCTGAAGAAAGAGGAGGACACATTGATCCTTATCAGCGCGACGATGACAACTAGCGGTGAAGGGAGTGGCCGGTGACAAGCTTCTTGCAGCAAAGGACTTTGGGTGCACGGTGTTGATAGCATTTCAAGGACTTGTGGCATTGAGGAGGTGACAGCTGATGGTCCTAATGTCCTTGTGGAGGAAACGACATGATACTGAGATGGCTAGAACGACGACAACTGGCAAATTAATTTTGGTAGCAACAATGGCTTCGGGTTCGCATCAATGGGGTCATTCCGGCTAGGTTCGATGGATGGGAACTGGTGGCCGAGCTTCTCCTCACTGCTGCGGTGCTGAAGGTGGGGCCATGCACAACCAAGATCTCCTCAATCGACAATGGTGCACGACGAAGAGAGCGAGCGAGCGAGCACGGGAGGCGGCTAGGGCATACGACGAGCTCGAGCTAGGGTTGGGTCTGGTAGGGGGGAGCCCGAGAATCCTATTTGTAGGCAAAGGGGAAAAAGATCGGGCCTGAAATGGTGGCTAGCGGTGGAAACCCTAGGATTTTTGCCGATCTTTGCAGGCTTGATTCTAGGTCAAATCCACACGGTTATGGGTCGGACCGAAGGAAGGAAAAAAGAGGAATGGGCCAATGGAAGGAGGAGGCATGAAGGGGAGAAGGGAAGGGTGGCTGAGAGAGAGAGAGAAGAGGAGGAAGGAATGGGCCAAAATTAGCTCGAGAGGTATGAGGAGGATTTTATTTGGTTTCCCATTTAAATTATTCCTTAAATGACCTTTATACTGTTAAAATTATCAACCGAGCTATGAAAAATCCGAGAAAATTCCAAAGAGTGTATTTAATCATGGAGAATTTACAAAAAAATACTCCAAGGCACACTTTATAAATTTTATTTCCCACATTTACTTCGCTTGTTTAATTAATTGTACTTTAATGTAAATTCTAGAAATAATTTATAAATCCTAAAACAAAAATTAGGGTGTGACATCCAACTTCAAAATTTAACTGCAAGAGCTTGGTCTAGAGTAGAGTTGTGGAACAGCCTGAACCCAGCTCCACCTCTCTAGTTGTCATGACAGGAAATAACCCAACAGGTTTTCCATTAGTGCGTGCATTAACCCTCATCCTAGGAGGTGAGGTACAAAAAATAAGTTGATACAATTTGGAGTTTAAAACCAGAAGCATAAATAGTTCTTATTACATGGGCGACTGAAGGCCCAACACTCAAAGAGAAACGAAGAAACACAGAAGACTAGGGCGAAGACCACATGCGCTTTACGGCAGGCATGAGCTAGACAACGAAGCTATCCTCTTCATAGAGCTCTTCTTCTGGTTTGGGAGAAATTAAGCAAGATTGAGTACAACCATAGTACTCAACAAGTCACAATAGCAAATGCACAGTAAATGCAGGAGGTACAAAGGAGTAATATAGTAGGGTTATGTTTTGTAGTAAAACCATCATTCCTAAACCATTTAGTTTCCCAAGGCAGTTTTGGGAATCTGTACCTAATTCTAATCAAGATTATTAATCAAGGCCGCGCACCCGCACGATGCTGCCGTATCCCAAGGTCAAAGATGAGTTAGACCTAATGATGAGGATATGGTGCAGTACTGGCCATCAATTGGCTAAAGGTTTGCGCATGAAATCAGAGGAATTCAAGGCATCAAAAGGTTATGTTTAGATAGGTTATCAAGTCTTCCTTCCAATGGATCAAGCGGCACATGATTTGGATGTTCCAATCAAAAGTAATGGCAATTCTTCTTAAGGTTGCGTAGGCTGAAAAAAAGTGACGTGCGAGAATTGACGTTTGGAGAGTATGTGGGTACTATGGCATGCTTAGATGGTTTTCGTCTATCCCTAGACTCTCCATAAGTCGGCAAGTATCTCCTCTACATGGATTCAATTGTTTCCAAAGGAGAATTTTGAAGATAAGAAGGTTTAGATTCAGTTCGGATTCGGTTTGGACAGCCTGGACACTTCTATGCTAAAACGGTCATAGATTTTGCATACAGTCTTTGTTTTGGATGTTTGAGTACTTTATGGAAAGCTAATTTGATGACCCACAATGAGGTTTTGGTTCCACCTTCAGATTCTTCATGGTTTATCCGCAATCTACCAAACTAGCCGACGGTTGCTGCAGCAGAAGTTTCTTTCTTTGTGTCCAAGTCATGTAACAAGTTCGTTTCCTATTTAGAGGTCTTAGAATCGCTATATAAGCAATAGGTGTGCGTACATTGTAGGAGACTTGACATTATGAATAGAAATTAGCTTTTAGCTACAACCATGTGAGGGTCTCACCACTCGTTCTTCCTATGATTTGGCACAACCACGTAGAGGGGAATAGGGTGATCCTATCAAGATTGTTCTTGCTTTCCCCTGGAATTGAGGGTTTGTGTCATGTACCCAAATTCTAGGGTCGACAAAATTTTGTCCAAATAAAATAAAGTAAATGTTTCTCAATTTTATGAACCAAAAATTTTTCATTTCCTAACTTAGGTTAAAGAACTTCAACCTAGTTGCATGAATTAAAAATTTGAAAGCCAAAAATTTTCTTTTCTAATTAGGTGGAGTATTTCAACTCATCTCATGAAAAAACATTTGAGAATAAATTAAAACTTCTTCTTCCTAAACCTAGGACATAAAAGCAATCGAACATAAGTGCATGCTATCATAAACATGTTTTGATTTGAGTCACCTATGTGAGTTTGTATCTTTGAATTGCATTTCAAAAATAGGACTCATAAGCACAACCCATGAGGTTGAGAGTTGGCTACACAAGCCTACCACTAGACTTGGGTGATGACAAGTGAACATGAAATTTAATCCAAAGATCGTCTCCTCAGCCCAAGAGGAGAAATAATACGAACCCAAATATTTTAGGCACGAGTGCGCATAGAAACCACCTAAACCTAGGAAGAGCCACCCTAATTTTTTATAGATTAAACCATATAGGGTAAAATCATGGAAAAAAAATTTATGTGGATGCCAAATATTATGACAACTCAAATATAATTTTTGAACTATTTAAGTTTGGTGCTCAAACAATTTGGACAAAAACAGACGAGTAATAGGCAAATTAGTGTCCCTATCGGCTAAAAATGCAACTTGCCTAAAAAGACATTAAAATGCACAAAAACATATATAGAAAATAACTTATTCAAATACTAGGTTAAACACCAAAATTAAATATTATTTTTCTAGAATTTTTCTAGACTATTTGAACCCTCTAAAAATTCAAATAATATTCAAAATATCCAAATTTTGCTTAATTTCTCGGAGCAAACCATAAGTGATCTTTGAGTGAAACCAAGGAAAATGGATTATATGTTTGCTTCCCTAACCCCAGAAAAATTTTCATAAATTTACCTAACCCACACAATGAGTTACAGGGCTGCAAAGTGAGAGAGGGAGAAATAATTCGAAAATAAGTTTGAAATTTAGCTACACACTGAGACTTACTCATCCCTCACTCCTCTGCCTTGAGTACCGTGGACTTGGGCCCATTGTCAGTGTCCGTAGCTAGCTCTCACTCCGTACCACTCCTTCTCCACCGCTGAAGGCGCCAGAGCGCGGGCCGACAGCCTCCGAACGCCGGCGATGCGTGTGCCCGACGTGTTAACGCGCCACGCTTCTTCTCTCGTCCCCAAATTCTCCAAAACCTGTTGCCTAACCCCACTCTTCACCCCAGTGCTGACCAAACCAAGAGAGGAAGCCTTGGCTCTACCTTTTCCATCCCTTTTTATCACCGGCCGAGAGGGGGATGATGGCCAGTGTCGCCGGAGAGCCATGGTCATGTCCACTTCCCTCGTGTTCCCTAACCTCCTATCCACGCCGGTATAAATCCATGTTGATCTCGATTCATTCCATGCACTGACTCAATGGGAATGTGGCCTCACCGACGCCAGACTAGGGCATGCTCCAGAGCGCCACCGCCACCTCGACGTCGATGTTTTGGCCGCTATAGACTAGTGCAAGCCGAACCACCACACCATCATCCTCACCTCAAACCTCTCAGCGTTTCCCCCCAAGAACCCCAACCAACGGTGCAGCAAGCATGGAGATCGGGGTTTTCTTCCTCAACTCCGGTCAACCGGCCGCCACGGGCCGTTCCGTCCACACCAATGAGGTACAAGCTGATTCCCTGGAACCACACCATCTCTAAGTAGCTCTTGACGACGTGCGCATTCTGGTTTTGGAGCTCTTTGTCCGGGACGAGCTGGCGCCGTTGTCCAGGGGCTTTTCCACCGCCGCCGGATCTGTTCATGGAGTTCCACCGTCGACCAGCCTTCGCCAAACATCACCAACCATTTGGTAAGTTTCCTAGGTACCCAAGAACCCACGTGCATGCATCAACACGACTAGATCCGGCCTCTAGAGTAAACCACCCCAATATGTCGAAAACAGTCGACGCTTGCACCCTCGCCATGTTCAATTCCGGCCACCTCTGCCCACAAGGAGACCACCACCAGTTTCGCCATTGTCCCTTGTACATTTTTGGTTTTGGGCGTATCCACATTTGAGCCGTCGTTCGCCGACGGCGAGGCTGGACAGGGACTCCGGCCGCGGGGTCTGCCTCTCCTCTTCCCCAACCTCACTGCCATGCGGGCCCCATGCCATCAGGTGCTAAGAAATCTAGTTAGTGAAAGTTTAAAAGTTGTGAGGGCTTCGGTGCAAAACATGTAAGGCTTACATGTGGGACCAAGGACTTATTAGCAAATAAATCAAAACTGCGGGGCTCTTAATAAACATGGAATACCCATGTGCTAAGGATTGCGGCCCTTATTTGCTGGAAGCTCAGGGGGCCTTTTCGCATATTTACCAGTGGCTGACTTGTGGACCCCCTGTACAGTAGGTTCCAAAAAAATAGAAAAGAAAAACAAGAAGAGCAGTAAGCTATGCACTTTTACAGAAAGCTAAAGACATTTACAAAATTCACACAAAATTCATTTGAACACATTTTTGAGTGGAACAAATTTCTGTAGGCTCCCTAGATGATGAACTTTAACTTAAGATTATGAAACGTGGCCCTCACTGTACCAATTTTTCCTCTAAAATTCAAATAAGGAAAATCACCCATAAAGTCACCACAAATTTATAAAATGCATAGAAAATTCAATATGACTCATTTTTGGGCAAACTCAGATTCTGTAGATTTCTCAACTTACTCTCTCTATTTATGAAAAATAAAAACATAGGGTTATCTTGTGCCAAATACCCTTAAAACTAATTACATTAAAATGATGAATTGTAGGTAGGCTGAACTTTAGAGATTTATTTAAAATTCATATTAACTCCTTTTTGAGTAAACCCAGGTTCTGTAGATTCACCAAAACACACATATTCAAGTTACAAAATAAAAATATGAACTTACTGTGTAACAACATCACTTAAATATTTAGGTAATAAATAAACCCTTTTATGCACCCATCCATTTATAAAATTGGTAGTAAATTCATTTTTAATCCATTTTGGGTGAACTAGGTTTCTATTAAACCAGCAAGTAGTGAACTCCAACTAGGTAAAATAAAACATGGCAACTCATGTACTAAAAATGTAGGAAGACCCTAAGTAGCTAACTTAGGTGCTAATCTTGATAGATAGATTGAGCACTATATGTACATATGCATAGATGTATGTATAAAATGTACTCTAGCACAAAATAAATCAAGATAAAATATGATGGACCAATAAGACCTTAGGAACCATCCCTAATTACCGAGGCATAGTACACATATCACATATAACAATTCCTAGGTTAACAGGTTAAGGGACTAACATAGAACACCCCCTCACCCCCTAGTTTATAAAGTAAGTAGTAAAGAAATTTAAACTCTAAAAATCTTGGAATAGGTTTGATAAACTAAATAATTCATTTTTATGCCTCCTTATCAAATAAAACCAGCTCTGGACCCAAAAACCCTATAGCCATATATGTATATATAACACTATAGGCCTAGGACCGTTGTAAAATAGCATAAGGCCTAAGAAATTCATAATAGCTCTAACAATTATGAAACCAATTGTGTAGAACTTATAAAATGTATTCCCTTGCCCCTGTGAAGTCAAATTACTGAAAATCCAAGTTTAGAACCACTGCCCAAGCAGCACCAAACCCTAAGCCGCTACGACCCGATAAAACTTCTAAAAATACATAACTCCTAAATGGAATAAGATAAATTGAAAATTCTTTCACCTAAATTCATTATAGATCAGTACCTACTCAATATACAAAAATCATACATTTTAGAGCAATTTGGATTTTTGCCTGTTTTCGGTATTTTGACTGTGGTCCGTATATTTTGTTTAGATGACTGCGTAGACAGTGATGGAGTCGATTAGGTGCTGACATTGCTCAACCAAGACAAGTTCTTCCCCTCCTCCCTTTGAACACTCATTGAATCCCATGTTTTTGAGGGATGAAAATATTTGTTTGCAAAGTTGCATGTGAATATAGGTTATATCGGTACTTTAAAAATTGGGAATGGTAGATATAACCCACTTGCTGCATTTCCTTCCTTGATAATTTGATTGTACCCCTATAATTGGTACGAATACTCTCTTTGTACTCAAATGGGTTAAAACCTGGTTTATACAACCACTTGCTTAGCCTTGCCTAGTATTTTGCAAATACTTGTTCCATCTATATTTAAAATGTGAATTTTTGCTAAAGTGTTCCCTTGCTGAAATGGGCTTAATATGATGTGTGTTTGCGAACTAAAATGTGTGAAAATATAATTTTGACCCGGGTGGCAAGTGACATGCAATTGACGTATTTGCATTGCCGATAGGGGGAGTGTTTGCCCGAGTCCATAAGGACCGAACTTGTGTCACCAACTTAAAGTTACTGTACATCCACATGTGCTAGTATGGGATAGCCTTAGCCGAGTAATCTATTTAGCACCTAGCCTTGCATTATGGTAGGCCGAAGTGTATGGGTTTGGATAACCCAGAGGAACTTCCTATTTACCCTGTCGTGGTAGTTTAGGCGACTCAGTCTGTCCAATACAACGATATCGTGCCACGTGGTTGCGTTCTTGTCGTGTACGCCAGCACGGCATTAAGTTAAGGCGTGGGCCCACACTTAACGGTTCTAGGTCTTATTCCAGTTTGACCTAGGATGGAGGAAACACGTATCGTGCTGGTGCAAGGCTAGGGACTAAGTAGTATAAAGGCTACGTTATGACCTCTAGATCGCACTCAACATGAAGAGTGCGCTAGAGTCTTGCAAACTCGAAACAAACTAGAGTGTTCATATCATGTGGGTAAAGCTGTACAAACTCTGCAGAGCTAATAAAACTAATCGATTAGCCATGCTCATGGTCATGAGTGCTTTGGTGAAGTGTCATGAGTATAGACTCAATTATTTTAAAAATGTGAATATATGTTTTCAACAAAAAGTGTTGAGTTGTGTGAGTGTGATGATATAATGAGACTTGTTGTCATGGAAGATGACAAGATATTGATTATGATGGAACCAAAATGGAATTAATGATGAAATTAAAGTGACTGTTTTGTTAATTGAATTGTCAACTCCTTCTCAAATGGTTTGTGAAATAAAACTTGCTTTAGGCTGAAAAAGAACTACTCATATAGCCTTTCCTGTTAGTGATATGCCCTAGAGGCAACATGGAGATGTTGGATATCACGTCAATGTTTATGTATTTATGAATAAAGTGTTATGGATTATGGAAATGCATGGCCATGCTAAGTTGATTGAGGAGTCAATCAACAGACAGATAATCCAATACGGTTCGAGTGAATGGTTAAGCTATTGAAGGGATGGCACACATCTTGCCTATAGCTTAACTGGTATCGTGAGGCAAAGGGATTTGTGTACACATTATAGGTTCGAGCCGATATTATTCTTGTATACTATGGTGTCAATATGTGCGCTAGGCGCCGCTATTGACAGGTGTCGGTGAGTTAGACTCGAGCCGACGATCGGCTAAGTTAGACTATAGCCAAAACCGAGTATACCTGAACCTACGGGGTCGCACGCTTAAGGGGATAGAATAGATATTCGAGTTGGACTCGGATACGGCTCGATCGGATAGGGATCCGATCGGATAGAGTCCTATGGGCTTACGACGTGTGGGGCGGCCAACTCTATGAGATACGGATGAGATCCGATTCAAAATAGAGTCCTAATCGGCCACTAGTCCCGATCGGCCAACTCTATATAAAGGAGGGAGGGGTGGAGAGCGCCACACGTCAATTGCATCGCATGCAACAGAAGTCGCCGAGATCAATCTCCACAGAAACCCTCCCACTTTCGAGCCAAACCCTAGCCTTGCATCGCGTGCTAGCACACGGGTGCTCGGCGTTACGTCCCCGGACGTGTGGATACCGGTAGAGGCGCGCTACGTTGCGCGCTCTTGATCGGCGATCGGCCGCAATCGGAGAGATCGGGCTGGTGGGAATCGGCCGCGGTCGGGCGCATCGGAGCGAGGCGTGAGAACGCGGCCGGACGACTCGAATCGGCGATTGGCGAATCGGTTGTCTCCGGGAATCGGCTACGGTGTTCCGGATCGGATTGCCCTGATTGGCTATTCCGCCGCACTCTACTCCAATCGGTAACGATCTATCGGCCCTTACTTGCGAGTGTTCCGGTTTGCGCGGTAGAAAATTTTGTTTTCAGCTAGCGTAGCTTCCGCGTAACCCTTCGGTGGTATCGAGCTAATCTTGCTTAGTTCGGGTTTTAGATTGGATCGGAACAAGTTTTGCGCACGGGTTGATTAGATCAATCGGTTTAACGGGATCGTTGAGGAGAGTTAATGGTAATTGCGTTCCTTGATAGTGTATCGGAACGGCGTAATGTGATTACGTCGAAGCAATTTCCATATAACTCGGTTTGAGTCGGCTTCGAGATAGCGTTCCTTGATAGTGTATCGGAACGGTATAATGTGATTATGCCGAAGCTATCTCGTAGTCCGATCTTGTTTGCTTGCCTCGCGCTGCGCAAACCATCTCCCTTGATAGTGTATCGGGACGGCATAATGTGATTATGCCGATATGGTTTCCGTAAGCGATTTCATAATGTGATTATGACCGCCGTGTGCGTACCCCCTTATAGGTCGTCTCGATGCCGTAGCTCTGCGATAAGTAGAAAACGTTTCTACGCCTAACTTGTTTTTGCAGAGAATGCTTTGAGATGGTATGGCCCTATTGTATGTATGAGATGCATGTGATGCATGTAATATTCTATCATATGTGCAATCCTGTAATATTCTTTCATATGTGCAATGCTTGTAATATTCTTTCACGACTGCGAGTCGATGTAATCTTCAATTAGAGCTTCTATAGTAGTAGCTTAGTTTGAAGAAATCAAGCATTCGGCACTCGAAAGAACGGTGATGAAGATGGAGATCCTGTACACCGGCATGGAGATGGAGATCACCATGTGAAGGGGGCCATACTATTTCACTATATGCTATTCTTTTTGCTTTCATATGTGATATGTTTGTTTGATAGGATAGCATCCCTCGCAAAATTAAGTAGTAATGATGCCCTTTCAAATGTTGCACCCGTCACCGTTATGCTCGTCAATGGTGGGTCACAAAGCGAGTGTCATTCTCTATCATAACACGAGGGGGTATATGTCGACATATACATGCAGGAGCATTTGGTTTACTTAACAAGGCTATCAAAACAGTTTTGGGCCTTGGGGCATAGGTTGGCGCCGGGGCATGGAGATGCCACACCAACAACAAGAGTCACATAGAGATGTGATTAGCAAGGAGTTGCTTACCGATGTTATTAATCTTCTAGCAGTGATGCCAAAGCTCACTAGAAAATTAATTAACATGTGGATCTTGACCCAATACGTAACCTAGAGGGAAGGTGGAAAATACGTAATGGGAGTCTAATGTTAAATTGTTTAACAATAGACATAGCATAAACATTGTGCTAAACTTTGCTTTTTCATTGTAGAATAAATGGCGGCTAATACTACACCCAGTTCTTTTAATTTGCGATCTATTCTCGAAAAGGAAAAGTTAAATGGAACAAACTTTATGGATTGGTATCGCAACTTGAGAATTGTTCTCAAGCAAGAGCGTAAGGAGTACGTTCTTGAAGTACCCTATCCCGAGGATTTGCCAAATAATGCCACTTTGCAACGCACGGAGAGCTTACGAGAAGCACTCTAATGATGCCCTAGATATAAGCGTCTCATGCTTGCTACAATGTCCCCGAGCTTCGAAGCAATATGAGAGCAACGATGCTCACACTATTATTCGGGACTGCGTGGCATGTTTGAGAACCAAGCTCGGGCCGAGAGGTTCAACACCTCAAAGTCCTTGTTTGCGTGCGAGCTTGTTGAGGGAATCCCGTCGTCCGCATGTGATAAAGATGATTGGCTATATCGAGAGTCTTGAAAAACTAGGTTTTCCCCTTAGCCAAGAGTTGGCTACGATGTGATTCTCCGGTCGCTCCCTCCGAGCTTCGAGCCATTCATATTGAACTATCACATGAACAATATGGATAGAACCTTGGCTGAATTGCATGGGATGCTAAAGACAGGGAGAGTATCCAGAAAAACGGTCATCATGTGATGATGATGCGAAGGCTAAGCGCAAACCACTGTCAAGAAACTTTGCACCAAGAGGAAGTTAACTCCCGATGAGATCGCGAGTGCCTCCAATGCAAAGAAGGGCAAGAAGGGGTCGGCGGCATCGATGCCGTTTGCTTCTACTTGCAAGGAGACAGAGCACTTGGAAGAGGAACGCAAGAAGTACATAGAGGATCTCAAAAGGAAGCAAAGTGTGACTTCGCCGGTATTAATGTTATAGACATTAATCTCGCTACTTCACCTACGACTCTTGGGTATTTGATACCGGATCGTAGCTCATATTTGCAAATCGTTGCAGGGAATGAGAAGAAGTAGAGGATTGAGAAGGGGCGAGGTGAACTGCGCGTCGGCAATGGAGCACCCGTTGCTACGCTTGTCGGCACGTACCACTTCATCTACCTTCGGGATTAGTTTTGGAATTGAATAATTGTTATTGTGTTCCAACACTATGTCAAAACGTTATTTCCGCTTCATGTTTGCAAGCGGAAGGATATGATTTTAGATCAATGGACAATGGTTGTTCAATATATCTTAGAGATATGTTCTATTTTCATGCTCCATTGGTGAATGGATTATACGTTTTGAATCTTGAAGCGTCTCCCATCTATAACATTAATACGAAAGGCAACTCTCTAATGATATAAACCCCACGTTTATCGGCATTGTCGCTTAGGCCATATAAATAAGAAACGCATGGAGAAGCTCCATAAGGATGGATTGCTTCACTCTTTTGATTTTGAATCATTTGAGACATGTGAGTCTTGTTTACTTGGTAAGATGACAAAGGCACCTTTCACGGACATAGTGAGAGAGCAAGTGACTTATTGGCACTCGTACATACCGATGTATGTGGACCAATGAGCTCAAAGGCCGAGGTGGTTATCAATACTTCATTACCTTTACCGATGACTTTAGTAGATATGGTTATATCTACTTAATGAGGCATAAGTCCGAATCCTTTGAAAAGTTCAAAGAATTCCGAATGAAGTACTTAATCATTTAGGGAAAACAATCAAGTTTCTATGATCGATCGTGGAGGGGAATACTTGAGCCAAGAGTTTGGTAATCATCTAAAGATTGTGGAATTGTTCCACGTTGACTCCGCCAGAACTCCGCAATGGAACGGAGTGTCCGAACGGAGAAATCGCACCTTGTTGGACATGGTGCGGTCGATGATGAGCCAAAGTGATCTTCCGTTATCCTTCGGGGATATGCTCTTGAAACAAAAGCGCTCACACTAAATAGAGTTCCATCTAAGTCGGTTGAAAAGACACCATATGAGATATGGACAGGGCAACCCCTAGTTTGTCTTTTCTCAAAATTTGGGGATGCGAAGCTTATGTAAAACGTTTACGTCGACAAGCTCACACCCAAATCGACAAGTGCTTCTTTGTAGGATATCCTAAGGAAACTAAGGGATATTACTTTTATAATCGGGAACAAGGCAAAGTGTTTGTCGCCCGACACGGTGTCTTCTTGGAGAAAGAGTTTCTTTCAAGAAGGGTTAGTGGGAGCAGGGTGCATCTTGAAGAACTTCAAGAAACACCGAAAATGTTTCGCGACCACGAACCACAACAGAGAGGTGCAAAGTGTTGCGCCACCGGTTGTAGATACACCGCCCCACGGAGGTCCGAAAGATCACGTCGTGCACCGATGTACACAGTGCGGAACAATGTGATATATTGTTGTTGGACAACGATGAACCTAAGACCTATGAGGAAGCGATGGTGGGACCCGATTCCAACAAGTGGCTTGGAGCCATGAAATCCGAAATAGAATCCATGTACGACAATCAAGTTTGGAACTTGGTTGATCCACTGATGGTGTCAAAACCATTGAGTGTAAATGGGTTTTTAAGAGAAAGGCCGATATGGATGGAAATGTTCACATCTATAAGGCGCGATTGGTGGCGAAAGGTTTTAAACAGATTCAAGGGGTTGATTATGATGAAACCTTCTCGCCCGTCGCAATGCTTAAATCTATTCGGATTATCCTAGCGATTGCTGCATATTTCGATTATGAGATATGGCGGATGGATGTCAAAACGGCTTTCCTAAATGGAAACCTAGCGAGGATGTATACATGATACAACCTCGGGGTTTTGTCGATCCAGAATCGCTGGAAAGATATGCAAGCTACAAAAATCCATTTATGGATTGAAGCAAGCATCTCGGAGTTGGAATATTCGTTTTGATGAAGTAATCAAAGGGTTTGGTTTCATCAAAAATGAAGAAGAGGCCTGTGTTTACAAAAAGGTCGATGGGAGCGCAATTGTATTTCTAATCTTATATGTGGATGACATATTACGGATTGGAAATGATATCCCTATGCTAGAATCCGTCAAGTCTTCATTGAAAAATAGTTTTTCCATGAAAGACTTAGGGGAAGCAAGCATACATATTGGGCATTCGGATCTATAGAGATAGATCCAAGAGGCTAATTGGATTAAGCCAAAGTACATACATTGACAAGGTGTTGAAAAGGTTCAACATGCATGATTCCAAGAAAGGTTTCTTGCCCATGTCACATGGCATTAATCTTAGCAAGAATCGTGCCCTCGGACACATGATGAGCGGAATAAGATGGGTATGGTTCCATATGCTTCGGCAATTGGATCCATCATGTATGCCATGCTTTGTACACGCCCGCATGTCTCGTACGCTTTGAGTGCTACGAGCAGATACCGCGATCCAGTGAAGGACACTGGATCGCGTAAAGAATATCCTTAAGTACTTGAGAAGAACTAAGGATATGTTCCTAGTCTATGGAGGTGAAGAAGAGCTCGTTGTAAGTGGTTACACCGATGCTAGCTTCCAAATGGACAAGGATGATTATAGATCGCAATCGGGTTCGTGTTCGCCCGAACGGAGGCGCAGTCACTGGAAGAGTTCCAAGCGGGATACGTTGCGATTCTACAACGGAGGCCGAGTACATTGCTTTCGGAAGCCGCAAAGGAGGCTGTTTGGATCAAGAAATTCGTTTCGAGCTTGGTGTGATGACCAGTGCAGACTGTCCAATGTCTCTCTATTGTGATAATAGTGGAGCCATTGCGCAAGCCAAGGAGCCGAGGTCACATCGAAGTCCAAACACATACTTCGGCGATATCATCTCATCCGCGAGATTGTGGACAGAGGTGATGTCAAGATATGCAAAGTGCACACGGATCTCAACATAGCCGATCCGCCGACAAAACCTCTCCCTCGCCCGAAGCATGAGGCGCACACAAGAGCAATGGGTATTAGATACTTACATGATTGACTCTAGTGCAAGTGGGAGATTGTTAGTGATATGCCCTAGAGGCAACATGGAGATGTTGGATATCACGTCAATGTTTATGTATTTATGAATAAAGTGTTATTCGGTTCCATGAAATAGACATCTTGTATTGATCAATAAGTACGTGACTTATTTATGAGACTCGATATGTATGAATCTATTTCTAAACGATCCTCGATCATATGTCATATTGTTGGAACAAATATGATTCTAAGATCGGCATGTTTATTGATTGATGATCATGTCTCATAGATCATGGGTATGGAGATACCAAATCAATAAACATGGACATATGTGTTAGAGAACACATTGTTGGATAGACCCACCATGAGACACTACAGAATTAATGTGCCATTAGTTGGTCTCGGTAGTGTTGGTACAAAGTCCTTAGACCCGAGATCACCATGGATTCCAACATGCGTAGTAGCCTACTTTGGGACTACCAAACGCTATTCCGTAACTGGGTAGTTATAAAGGTAGTTTTCGGGTTCGAGTGAATGGTTAAGCTATTGAAGGGATGGCACACATCTTGCCTATTGCTTAACTGGTATCATGAGGCAAAGCGATTTGTGTACACATTACAGGTTCAGAGCCGATATTATTCTTGTATACTATGGTGTCAATATGTGCGCTAGGCGCCGCTATTGACAGTCGGCTGAGTTAGACTCGAGCCGACGATCGGCTAAGTTAGACTATAGCCGAAACCGAGTATACCCGAACCTACGGGTCGCACGCTTAAGGGGATAGAATAGATATTCGAGTTGGACTCGGATACGGCTCGATCGGATAGGGATCCGATCGGATAGAGTCCTATGGGCTTACGACGTGTGGGGCGGCCAACTCTATGAGATACGGATGAGATCCGATTCAAAATAGAGTCCTAATCGGCCACTAGTCCCGTCGGCCAACTCTATATAAAGGAGGGAGGGGTGGAGAGCTGCCACACGTCAATTGTATCGCATGCAACAGAAGTCGCTGAGATCAATCTCCACAGAAACCCTCCCCACTTTCGAGCCAAACCCTAGCCTTGCATCGCGTGCTAGCACACGGGTGCTCGGCGTTCGTCCCCGGACGTGTGGATACCGGTAGAGGCGCGCTACGTTGCGCGCTCTTGATCGGCTTCGGATCGGCTGCAATCGGAGAGATCGGCTGTGGTGGAATCGGCTGCGGTCGGGCGCATCGGAGCGAGGCGTGAGAACGCGGCCGGACGACTCGAATCGGCTGATTGGCGAATCGGCTGTCTCCGGGAATCGGCTACAGTGTTCCGGATCAGATTGCCTTGATTGGCTATTCCGCTGCACTCTACTCCAATCAGTAACGATCTATCGGCCCTTACTTGCGAGTGTTCCTGGTTTGCGCGATAGAAAATTTTGTTTTCGGCTAGCGTAGCTTCTGCGTAACCCTTCATTTCCTTGATTATATGCCAATCATGTAGTCTATTAGGTTTGATTGTGCACTTGCCAGTACATTAATTCGATTAATATACTAACACTTGTGATTGGAATATCCATTTTGATGCAGGTCCTAAACTTAGTTTCTGAGAGATGCGGTGTCACGCTCAGAATTTCAAACCAGAATTTTCGCAGCTAATCCGTGTATTAAATCCTCGTCCAGGCATCAGCCGAGGTACACAAATCGACAATTATTGTTATTACAGAATCCACGTCTTAGAAATAATACAAAAGAATTGTCCCTAACCCGAGCCGGACGTTAGATCGGACGGTTGGGAGGCGGCTCGGGTTTTGGACAATTCTTACTGTAATATCAATAATTGTCGATTTGTGTACCTCGGCTGATGCCTGGACGAGGATTTAATGCATAAATTAGCTGCGAAAATTCTGGTTTGAATTTCTGGGCGTGACATGCGGGTACTCGATTTGCTTCTTTTAGGACTTTGATGTGCTTGTGGGTGGGTACTTAAGCCACCACTGTTCGTTGTACTCTAATTTATATATTTATTTGGTCGGTTGGCCTATGTAATTGCTAATGTGATGTAATCTCTTAAATTTCCTTTTATCTTAAGTGTACTTGCTATGTGTATCCATGCTTGAGATGAAAGTGTGAACCTAGCGCACGTCCTGGGAGCTAGATTCACACGAGTATGAGTTAGGAATATTTGGGACGTTGTAGATCTTTAGCCATTTTCGTCAAGTCTTCTGAATATGTAACATATCTAGTCACTGCCTTCGAGTGGTTTGACGGGCACATTACAGGCTGAAGTTGACTGGCAGGCTAAAGGCCCAGCAATGTCTCACTTATCCCTCTCTTGGGATCTCGGGTGTTTCGTTTTACTTGTCATATGGGCTGAACCGTTTCAATTCATATTGCAAATAGAACGGAAAGTCCAGGCGTGCCCTGACAGTTTGATAGTTATCTTTCGCATCATGTGGTTTGCGATGGCAAGATGAAAGTTGTGCTACATGGGTAGCATGTTGTTCATCCACTTCGTCAGTTGCTTGGTGTTTTAGATCCTACGTTGAGAAGGTTGAGCCTTCCCCGTGTCACCGAACTGACAGCTTTATAGCAAGGCCCTAGCTCATCCCAAGCCAACCCAGGCCAACCATTCTAGGATTTAGTTTATTAACCAAATTATCCATATTTTAACAGGAAACAGCTAACTTGGGTACATTGCTAGCCTTGACCATAATCGAGGGCGCAACTATTCGAATAGATTATACTTTGATTAGAGGTGTAAAACTTTACCCACAAGACATGCCTTCATCACGCGTTGCCACGTGCCACATACCACCATAGTACATAGGCGGAGGGCATGACATAGTTATTCACCCATCGAATAACCTTCATTTGCCTCAAATATATCCATCACCCACCCGATTTCATCCATCTCTATCTGTGTCCTTTTGTTCATGACTAGACTAAGCTACAAACTACGCCTTACCCATGAGACATGTGGAAGTATGGTAGTGCTTTACAAACTACGCCTTACCCAAAGACCGGTCCTTATGTTGGCCGAAGTGCGACTAGCAAAACCATGCACCCCAAACCCAGCCTAAAACCATTCTGGGGAGTTTTGAATAGGAAGGGGTTTTCATCCAGAATCTACCATGAGCCGACAGGCCAAAGTGTTCAAATGATAATGATATAACTATCTAGGTCTAATATTATAAAGTAGCTAAGTTGTCTATTTAGCCAGCGAAACATCTACCCTAAGTGATACTAGTGGAACATAGAGAGTACTCACTAGTTGGGGTTTTTGTTTTGCCAGGCGAACAAGGTAATATGATAACAATGAGCAATTATAAGGCTATAACAAAAAGCAGTAGGAGTGGCTAAGTAAAATAGTGATATCGTGGGAATTTAAATAAAGTAGTAATGCAATAATTTAAATCAAAATAATACCTTAAAAACATGAGACAACAATATGTTCAATGGAGATGTGACTTGCCTTGCTCGCTTACAAAATGTCGGCTTCAACCTTCAAGCAGAGCGGATCTTTCGAAGCCATAGCGTCTACACGACCAATGAAAAATAAAAGACTTTTAGTCTAATAAAATCCATATAAGACATAGAAAGAAAGTGCAAAAATGGGTTCGACTTCTTAAGGAAAAACTAGAGACCAACGGGACAATTCGAGTTCAAATAACTAAGATATGACCCTTTGAAGTTGAGTTATTGTTTAAGTGAATATTTCTGAATTCTTGAATTATTTTATTATACAATTGATTATTGCATCATCAACGGGATAGATGGCGCATGGACTGAATCCACGAGGTGGAACCCATGCGTCTGTCTCACGGTCCACGGTGGACTAGGTGCACGCATAGGCCATTGGTCGACACCATGGGCCCCATGCATCCGCTACCTGAGGGGCAACGACGACTAGTGGGCGAGCCTCATGCAGTGGTCACGTAGTGCACCCGAGGGCGACCACGGTGGCACGACCGGTCGGAGGCGGCGCCCGCACCCTTATGGTCACTGCCACTGACCATACGGTGGCGCTACGACCAAAGAGCGGGGGAAGATGAAGGGTTACGCGGAAGCTACGCTAGCCGAAAACAAAAACTTTTCTACCGCACAAACCAGGAACACTTGCAAGTAAGGGCCGATAGATCGTTACCGATTGGATTATGCAGCGGAAATAGCCAATCAGGACTATCTGATCCGGAACAATGTAGCCAATTCCCGCAAGCCGACAGCCAATTCCCGGGGACAGCTGATTCACCAATCAGCCGATTCGCCGATGCCGCAGCCGATCCAAGTTGCCAACCACGTTCTCGTTGCCGATCTGCCACAGTCGCCTCGCTCCGATTGCAGCCGATTCGTAGCCGATCAATAGCGCGCAATGTAGCAGCGCCTCTACCAGTATCCACACGTCCGGGAACAGAACGCCGAACACCCGTGTGCTAGCACGCGATGCAAGGCTAGGGTTTGGCTCGAAGGTGGGGAGGGTTTCCGTGGAGATTGATCTCGGCGCAATGCAATTCAACTGATGTATCGTAGCTCTCCACCCCTCGCCCCTTTATATAGAGTTGGCCTACTGGGACTAGTGGCCGATCAGGACTTTATTTTGAATCGGATCTCATCCGAATCTCATAGAGTTGGCCGCCCATACGTCGTAAGACCATAAGACTCTATCCAATCGGATCCCTATCCGATCGAGCCGTATTCGAGTCCAATTCGAATGCTTGTTCTTATCCCCTTAAGCGTGCGACCCTGTAGGTTCAGGTATACTTGGTTTCGGCTATAGTCTAACTTAGCCGATCGTCGGCTCGAGTCCAACTCAGCCGACCTGTCAATAGCGGCGCCTAACAGCACATATTGACACCATAGTATACAAGAATATAATATCGGCTCTGAACCTGTAATGTGTACACAAATCCCTTTGCCTTACGATACCAATTGAGCTATAGACAAGATGTGTGCCATCCCTTCAATAGCTAACCATTCACTCGAACCATATTGGATTGTCTGTCTGTTGATTGACTCCTCAATCAACTTAGCATGGCCATGCATTTTCATAATCCATTACCTCGAGGGGCCTAGAGATATCTCTCCAAAGGAGGGGCAAATTCCATCTTGATCACTCACATCCCACTCCATGTTTCATAGCAAACCCGAAGACTACTTTTATGACTACCCAGTTACGAAATAGTGTTTGGTAGTCGCAAAGTAGGTTACTACACATGTTGGAATCCATGGTGATCTCAGGTCTAAGGACTTTGTACCAACACTATCTGAGACCAACTAATGGCACATTAATTCCTGTAGTGTCTCATGGTGGGTCTATCCAACAATGTGTTCTCTAACACATATGTCCATGTTTATTGATTTGGTATCTCCATACCCATGATCTATGAGACATGATCATCAATCAATAAACATGCCGATCTTAGAATCATATTAGTTCCAATAATATGATATATGATCAGGGATCATTTAGAAATAAATTCATACATATAGAGTCTCATAAATAAGTCATGTACTTATTGATCAATACAAGATGTCTATTTCATGGAACTGAATAACACTTTATTCATAAATACATAAACATTGACCATGATATCCAACATCTCCATGTTGCCTCTAGGGCATATCACTAACAGAAGAGGGGGAAAGGAACAGTGAGGTCCATGGCTGTCGACCCCCGTTTTTGAGGACGGGAATCATCCACGTTCACAGTACCATATCCCTGGATCGAGTAGTTTGGTACCCATGAATACAGTTCTGAATTACCAGGTGCAAAGTGCACGAATAGTCTTACATCGAACTTATTACAATAATAGGCCCGAAGGCAATATCCAATACATATAGGACCTACTGGTCTAGATACAACCAAAAGCAGAGTTTAGATGAGATAAGCAGTCGGAAAGCAGCGGCATGTCGATTGCCACAGGCAACGACCGGGGACTAAGACCTAGTAGACGCCTTCTCCTCCATCGCCCACCTGGCAGTAAGCATAGGGGTCCTCCAGTTCTTCGTTTCCTCCATCTGAAGGTTTGTGTGTATAGCAAGGGTGAGTACCCAACGTACTCAGCAAGCCGACACGGAATGATGCACATGATAGGGTCATTCAAAGGATGGCCAAGGTTCATTTGCACAAAGCCAATTTTCACAAATCATTTCACAAACCTATTGTCTAGCCAAGTCAAGTTTTAGTTTCAGAGTATATTAAAATGGCGACGGTTCTGTTTACCATCCATCGTGATTTCCAAGGATGGCTTCCCGTCTCCGATTCGTCATGGTTTTCAGGGGAGTCCACCCCTTCTCGCATTTCGAGAAGTTGAGTCCACCAGCACACAAAATCATTATGCAATCCCATTCCCATCATTTTAAAATTTATGAGTCTAGCCACGGGAGAAATTTGTCATGCTGCTCATTAACCGCGAGCATGGCTATTTGAATAGATTGATTGACTCACACTGCAGTGGATGTACACTTTACCCATACTCTGCGACTACTCATTGAATGAGCTTTCATCCCTTCATATGGAATGGTCACGGCAAAGCCTTCCGATAACTTTGCTTCGGCAGTACCTGCTCCATGAACTTAAATCCTCTTGAAATCTAGCCGTCCTTTCCTAGCAGTGAGAGGAGTTCTGGTGCTCCTGGGGTAAGGGAAAACTTTCACAACATTCTCATTCATTACCCAACACGTAGGCCGCAGCCTTTTCTCAATAACCAGAACCACCTCTTCACTCAAGAACCACTATGCAGGGATACTGCCTCCGCTCGGCTATCTACTCCGCTAGGTCTATACCCATTCGAGAAGTACGGCTGTACTGGCTCGTTCTAGGTTATAAGTCTCATGGCTCGGTCCTTAATTGACCAGGGGCGGTACTAGCCTTTCCCGGAATCCATCCAAATCCATCCATCCGCCCCAGTCCAAAACATTGGTTTTGCACTTTTTGTTTTTCATCAAAACTAGTTTCATCATGATTGAGGCAAAGTGGCACTCATGTCTCCACATGTCGTATTCCAACTACCTTCCCAAAGATAGTTGGCCAAGCACGAAGCTTTTTTGTAAAATCATGAGTATGCAGAATCTAGTATAAGCAGGGCTAAGCATTTTGCCGAAGTTAGCCTCCGGTCATATCACATCGAGGGTTATAAAGAATAATTCTAATGGTAATCAACATCAAGGCAGTGTTTATCAAGCATAGGTACTCATTTGTGTATAGCATGCAATTTGTAATTGAAATCAACATCATTTCGCAAAGTAGGATCAATATGTTCAAAGGAAAGTGTTGACTTGCCTTGCTCGCACACTTGTTGGCCGGGGTCTTCAATGTAGTCAGTGCTTGCTCCCTCGGTTGCTATCCGTACGTGCGAAAAATCAATTGAATTCGATCAGAATTCAATAAAATGTCGAGAGATTGAAAAGAATCATAAAAACAACTCCAAACGTTTAGCCTAAAATTCTACTCGAGTTCGGACGAGAGTTTTTAGGATAAAATCCGAGTTAAAAATGAGTTTCAGGTGTTAGGGTTTCGCAAAGCGTCGATCGAATTTAAATAAGGAATAAATTTGAAAAGTGCGAATCAAAGGAATTTGTGCTCGAGGTTTTGGAGGTTCGAGCACCAAAAGAAACATATTTTTAATGGTGGAAAATAAATAGACAAACTCCGATTAAAACGACGCGAAACAAAATTTCCTTAAAATCCGATTTCTATTTCCGAATTTGTACCGAGAAAAATACATGAGAAAACAATATATTTTTGCACAAATATTTTTCCAAATATTTTCTAAATATTTTTCCTAATTTTCTAGAATTTTTCCATATTTTTTTCTTTTTTTCTTTTCCTATCTTTCTCTCTTTTTTCTTTCCTATTCCTTCTCCTCTACCTACTCGACCGGCGCCCTTTCCTTCTCCTCGCCGCCGCTGGTCGGCGCTAGTGTGAGGGGCGGTGACTCGGGGCTTACCGCGACGGCGACGGCAAGGAGAGCAGCGGAGCACCGGCTCACGGTGGCTTACGGCGCTTCGGCGACGATGGCACACGATGGCTAGGGTTGCGGCGAGGGAAAATGGCTAGGGAAAACGGCGAGGGAAAGGGGTGGAGGACGGCGGCGAGGTGGGGAAAGGAGATGGGGCTTCGGCCTATTTATAGGCATGGCCGGGAGGGGAATGGGGAGAGGGGGACCGGCTCGGCGGTACGGCGAGCGACGCACGACGCACGGGTTGGCGGGGCGGCGCGGCGAACGCGGCGACGCACGGGGTCCGGCGGGCGTTGGCGTGTGGCGCGCGCGGCGCGGGGCGGTATGACGGATGACGCGCGGCGCGGTGAGGGCAGGGTTGGGTACGGCGGACGACGCGCGGCGGGCGCGGCGACGTGAGCGCGCGACGCGAGGCCGGCCGGCGCGGCGCGCGCGGCGCGGCGCGTGGCACGTGTTGAGAGCGTGCGTGGGGCGTGGTACGGCGGGCGACGCGCGGCGGGCGCGAGGCCGGGTCGGGTACGGCGTCGAGCACCTAGTGACGCATGAACAAGTGCACTTTCGATTTTTCCCGATTTTAAATTCTAATTTCCAATTTCTATTTTCTTTCACTCTAAAAATTCAAAATAAAAATCTAATATTCCCAACATTTAGTTTAAAAATATATTTCCAACTTTTCACCCACTTTTATTTATTTAAATATATACCACCTTATTTAATTTAATCTTTTTCTTAAATTCCATAAATCACAATTTTAATTCCAATTAATTCCTAGACTTTATATAAATCCTCTAAAATATTTTATTGCCCATTTTATTTTCTAATTAATATTACACAACCACCAAATAATGTTTTGTTTCCCAAATATATATTTTTATGAATCCACACCCTCTTCCTATTTTATTTTAAAATTTTCCCAACTCTAAACTCGAGATTTTTCCCCAATGGAAATCCACATAGTTTGGTTTTTCTCAAACACCGAGATGAATCGCTCACATATGAATTTATGCAACCAAGTGGCAAATAAGAAGCGAAAAACTCGATCAAGCAACAACAAGCAAAAGTTTTTGTATGTTCCGATTTTTAATTTCCGATTTTTAAATTCTCCGATTTTCAGGGCATTACAATGGCTCACCCAACGTGATGGCGGTGGAGAAAATGGTGGTCGGAGAGGAAGAAGACGGCGACACGACTTGGGTCGACGAGGACGGCGGGGTTTCGGCAGTCTTCGAGCTCGGCAAAGGGGTGGACAGGGTCGGCGATGACAAGGCGAAGCCGAGGGCAGCGACGCCGAGGGAAGAGGAGGTCCCACCGTCGATAGCAAAGAGAGAGAGTGGTGGCGTGAGCTTGACGTTGATGGCGGAGAGAGAGCAGCGGCGTGAGCCCGAGTGAGGGGGCGAGGGTAACCGGTGGAGGTCAAAAATGTCCAAGGAAGGTGCGGGCATGGCTTTAGAGTGGCCGAAGTGAAGGAAAGATCCTGGGGAGAGGGAAAACTGGGGGCAGGAATACGACCACCATCAATGGCACTGATGAGATCGTCGGGCTTCAATGCACGTGATTCAAAGTTAGAGAGTGAAAAAAAGGGGGAAACGGGCGAGGGGATCATGGGGAGTAATTCTCCTCGCTCTACGTGGCCGAAAATGGTGAGGAGCAGTGGGAATCGCGGTGGCGATGACAATAGTACTTTGGCGGACGACGGCGTGGCGGGAGGTGGGGATGATATGTGGACCCCACCTGTCGGCCGTGGCTGGCTTGTTAGACCGGCCCAACCGAGCAGTGCGGGCGGGCGAACCGGGCTGAGGGGAAGAGAGAGAGTTGGGATTGGGCCGACTTTTGGCCCAAAAGAAAAGGGGATATATTTTTAATTTCTGATTTTTAGAAAAGGTGTTCATTGTTTTTGTTGTGTAATAATTATTATTTGTGCTCTAGAAATTCCACTAAAATTTGGTTAAGCATTTTAGGCCATGAGGAATTGAACAAAATCCGCCAAGCCTAATTTGATTTTTAGATTGCACATTTTAATTGTTAAGGGCTTTAAACCAATTTTAATATTTTCTTGGAATAATTTAAAGAGTGCCATTTAGGGTGATTTTTGGACACAACACTAGTTCATTTCGTGAGAGCACTCTAGCGGCTAGACACTAGAGTTTTCGTTTTCGTTTTCATTTCCGAATCCGAAATTATCCGGTGACACTATCTGTATCCGATTTTTCGACGGAATCCGGATATTATCCACACCATTTTCACCCCTCTAGCCCGCTCCATTCCCTTTTGAGATGAAGCTGAAACAGTTTGGATGGGTTTCATATCCAGAAAAGGTGGAACTCATTGCCAAACATGCCCTAATTATTACAAACATGAAAAATATAATTATTTAATTTTTGAAAAACAAACCTTTAAATCGTTCGAAAAGCAGGCTTGCAATAAACAAAATAGTAGCCAATCCTATCAGCACCTTTTAGAACACAGCCTTATGCTTCCTCAAAAATGAACATAGACCGTGTCTTAATGTGAACCTAACGACACGTTTAGTTTTTTTAGGAGGGAGGGAGTTTTAGCTGTGTTTTTTAGGGGTTAGGAACCCTCTGCTTCGCACGCAAAACAAAGTGACAGATTAAGATATGATTAATTAAGTATTAGTTAAATAATTTTAAAAAATTGTTTAATATGACTTTTTAACCAACATTTTCATAGAATTTTTTTGAAAAACACATCAGTTTTAAAAACGTGTGCATATGAAAGGAAAGAGTGAAAGTCGGGAACCTTGAGTTAATAACACAACCTTAGGGTGATTGAGAGCTTAAAAGGATGGAGCTATTATTTGTTTTACTTGGTTGAGGAACATTGGAGTTTTACACAAACTTAGAGTGATTGAGAGCTTAGAAGGATGGGGTTATTATTTGTTTTATTTGGTTAGAATCATTAAAGTTTTGATGGGACGAGGAATGATAATTAAGGAAGAAACTCCCTTCTTTTTAATACCTAGATAGGGGATGAGAGTTGAGAAGGAATTCATCTTTTACGTTGTAAACAAATCTCAGCCATTCATTTTCACTTAAAATCTAGTCTTTATCTAAACTCCCAGTCAATTCCCATTAACTCTACTACACAAAACTACTAAACAAAAGATCTAAAAAAAATCAAATTTTCATGTTAATCTCACCATCAATTCTCTTCTCTAAAATCTTAATCGTCTTCGCGCTTAAGTTGCCAAACAAGCCATGCCCTTTTTGCATTTCTACCTAACGTAGGATTGCAGATGGATGCTGACCTGCTTTTATCAATTTTGGTTGGGTAAAGCTATTTCCAGCGAGAAGTTTCATTAGATTTTATTCATAGAATGTCACGTAATATTGTTTGATGATATGACATAAAATTAAAAAAAAGAGAGAATCAGTTTCATCTTGAAAAAACCTAATGTACACTAATACCAACTCTCCATGAGTCATAAAATTAAATACGATTTAATCATATGAAATCATAACATGAAATCATGCATTAGGAAAAGTAGTTTCAAATATCATTTCATTTCTTTTATGCTTATGTGACTTTCTTGAAAATATTAATATAAAATTTTCCATTCGTATTAGCCTAACGCTCCAACGGTCCAGCTGATGAACTACTGATGTTTTTTTTTGACGGTGATATACTAATAGCGACATTAATTTTATAAACACAATAAGACTGACTCCAACAGAGTAGGCGAAGGGCGACGCGAAAGCAAAATGAGTTTGGTATAGTGCATTTGCATATCTAAAACACTATCTAACGGATGACTCATTCACCAGACCCATTTTGGCTGTCGGCACCAATGAGACGAAAAATGCATTTCTCTCTCTCATCGATGCAAAACCGTGATAAGTTACTGGAGTGAGGCGTTCAGCAGAGATGATGAAAGTAGGACCCACAATGGGTCCATCAAAAGGACGAATGCCTCTCCCTTTTGGGTCGGTTGTTGAAAAAAATAAGTTTTGGATCAGTGACTTTTTTTTCGTGTGTGACCGACATAGATGAATGCCTCTCTCATTTGGGTGAGGATAGTTGGAGACAGTCTAAACACACAGACATTTCCGAATGCGCGTATATCAGTACTGACGTTGGTGAGACCAGTGATTTGGCTGGGCCTCATGGTTTCCATTAAAGAAAAATAAAGAAAACGAACGGATGGCGGAGAGAAGAGAGAGCCCTTTGCTCTTCCAGACTACCATCACATCCATCGAAAAAAGAGTCGCTCAGTGGAGTAGCAGCAGCAGTAGTACTACTAGTTTATTGCAGGAGTAGAAGTAGAAGTAGAGTGGAGAGTGGAGATCTCACCGGCTTTTGCACTTCATCTGGCCAGGTCTAGGTCCTTTGGCTCCGAAAGACGACCATGGCGTTCTGGGGTATGTACAGTACGGTAGTACAGTGTCATTCCCCTCCAGGCAGCTTCTCAAAAAACCTAGCTTTTGATTGCCATCCATGATGCCTTCGGAGTGATTCGTCTTTATCTGAATTTATTTGTTCTTTCTTTTTGCAATGGCGACGGCGGCGGTGGACGCATCCATGCAGGAGTGGAGGTGAAGCCTGGAGAGTCCTACATCCAGCCACGCTCTCACTCCAACGCCCGTCTCCTCCGCATCACCAAGGTCCTCAACTTTCTCCTTTCCTTCCATCGAACTTTGCTCTAATTTCGGATGCTAAATTTCTCATTTTCTAGTGCATTCATCAACTGGCATTCCTCTCTTTCGGGCTAGTGATTGATCCACCGACAGATTTCGATGGTATTAATTTCTCTCTGTGTGTGTGTGTGTGTGTGTGTGTATTCTTTTCCAGGCCACACTAGGGAATTGCCATCATTCTGGTTGGAGCATGGTACAGTATACTGCTTCTGATAAGAAGAAGAACGTGATGCTGTGTGCTTTGAATCCAAAGATTACTGCTGTGTGCCGCCTAGAACTGGAATTCAAGGAGGATGATAATTTTGTCTTATCAGCCCATGGGCAGAGTCCGATTCACTTGTCCGGATACTACATTCATTCTCATAACGATGGTCAGAGGCACCACATGGATAATTCCACCGGTAAAAATGCAGAGATTCCACAGAGGTATATATGCACGCATCTATTTAATTATCAATCAGTTTCTCATAACCCTACTAAATCCCAAGCACACACCCTGCAAAAAAAAAATATCCCAAGCACTCCATTACATCTTTTCTGAAATGTGCTAGCTAGACCTTTGCTTGCTGGGTATTGAAGCATTATTTTTCATGCTTAACAGTAGAGACTGCAAGCCAATACAGACAGAGGAGGCGTTACGCGGTGAACTAAAGCTGCAACAAGATGCGCGCATCAATGGTCATAATAACGGTGATCATCGGTTCAGTAACGAGTGGTACCTTTCTTGGCTGATAAACTTCTTCCATTTTTATTCCCTTCAACATTTTTAGTCTATGTACTTTATATTTTGTTGCCGTCACAGGAACAATCATGATAAAGATGCTAGCACAGGTCATGAAAACAGTGGTTTGCCTCATGGTACATCTTGGAACACAAAAGAAGGTATAGATGTCACTCCAAATATTTGTTCCTTACTCTGTTAACAGACCATGATGGATTTTACCATGCATCATGTTATATGATTATTCCTCAAAAATGTTATTCTAACGTGTTATATCATTTCGGCAATAATATTGCAAGCAGTGATGTATTCTAACTGGACAATAACCTACAAATTAAATAATTAAAGCTACAAAACCCCCCACTTCTTGAAAAAAATATAACGAGAGAACATATCTTTTGCACACAATCTTCACGTACACACCCTATGCACACTAACTAACAAATGTCATTAACCATTTGTTAACAAATTGTGCATATACTTTCAATAGCATTATACCTATGTGTAAAATCTTAACCTCAAATTCATTATATTTTAGGCTTAACAAAATTTTTTTTGATAGTTTTAAGACTGTAAGTCTGTCAGAATTTTGTCTTTTTTGTTGTTCTCTATGTGTGATGAATTTAAAGATGAGACTTTACACGTACATCTAATACTATTGAAAGTACATGAACAAATTTTTCTAGAATTTTTGGTGATATTTGTTAGTTGGTGCACGGTGTGTACACGGTTTGTCAAGGGCCTCGAACCCCTGACTGGCCGGACCTCGGCTACGTAGCTCGTAGCCGCCGTCCGTCACGCCGGCGAGGTTATGCTCCTCAGCCGTCGGCTTACAGAGAAGAGAGGTAGATTAGTGATAACTTCTTGCTTGCCCTTAATTGGTTTCCCGTACAAGCATATATGGCTCTCGGCCAAACAGAAGGAGAAGGCTCTCCTTAATTGTAGGGCTAATCTTAACAAGGAAATAACTAATAAAGGAAACAACTAATCCGGTGGCTAACTTTCCTCCTAGCCACTCGCCTGCCCTTCCTGCGTCCTGGCTGCACGCTCGGCTTCCCGGCGCACATCACGGGCTCGCCTGCGCCTAGCGTACGTGCGCCCGCACATGACATCTCTCCCGCCGTCGAAGACCAGCTCGTCCTCGAGCTGAAAATCAGGGAACCGAGCATGGAAGTCGTCGTAGTCCTCCCAGGTTGCCGATGCAGCCGGTTGATCTTGCCACTGGACCAACACCTGCCGTACTCCGCGAGCCAGCCGGCTGGCTGTGACCACCGCAGGCACCGGCACCACAGCGCCGTTGTGGATTGGTGGCAGTGCCGGGGGCGTTGCAGGCGGTGTGCCCACGAACTTCTTGAGCACCCCAACGTGGAACACATCATGGAGGCGTGCCCCGGGAGGGAGGGCGATCCGGACAGCCACGGCGTTGATGACCTCCACGACGCGATACGGCCCGACGAACCGGGGCTTGAGCTTGCCGGTGGTGGTACGTGGCAGTGACGCTGCTGGGCGCTGCCGGAGCCGGAGGAGTGCCCAGTCACCAACTTGGTAAGCCACGGGACGATGGTGCTGGTCGTAGACACGCTTCTGGACCGCCTGGGCCTGTTCGAGGCGGTAACGGACGTCGTCGAGGAAGGCCGAGCGGTCCTCCATCTCCTGGGCCACAGCAGCCACGCGCGTCTCACCAGGCTCATAAGAGCGGATGGTTGGCGGATCGCGGCCATAGACCACACGGAACGGCGTCTCCCGGAGCGACGACTGGAAAGCCGTGTTGTAGGTGTATTTGGCCCACGGGAGCCAGCGAAGCCACTGTCGAGGACGGTCGCCGGTGAAGCAGCGGAGGTACATCACGATCACCCTGTTGGCGGCCTCCGTCTGGCCATCGATTTGCGGGTGAAAGGCCGACGACATGAAGAGCTTGGTGCCAGTGAGGCGCATGAGCTCGGTCCAGAACGCTGACGTGAACACCGGGTCGCGGTCCGAGACGATGGACTGCGGAACGCCATGAAGGCGGACGATGTCGCCGAAGAACGCGTGGGCGACGGATTCGGCGGTGTAGGGGTGCGCCAGCGGAATGAAGTGGCAGTACTTGCTGAAGCGGTCGACGACGGAGAGGATGACTGTCTCGCCCTGCACTCGGGGCAGCGCTTCAATGAAATCGATGCCGATGTCGGCCCAAACGCTGGACGGGATGGGCAGCGGTTGGAGCAGCCCGGCCGGCCTCAGGTGGTTCGTCTTGTACTTCTGGCACGTGGCGCACGCCTTCACAAACTCCTGCACCAAACGACGCATGTTGGGGAAATGAAAGTCACGCCGTAGGCGGTGCAGTGTGCGATGAACGCCTTCATGGCCGTCGTCGTGGACCGCGGTCAAGATCTCCTGAAGGAGTGGCGACGCGGGCGGAATGTAGAGGCGGCCCGCCAGGGCGACCATGCCATCGACGATGGCCCACGGCGCGGGGCGGGTGCCCGCACGGAGTTCGTCATGGACGGCGACCAGCGCTGGGTCGGTGGCCTGGGCATGGCGGAGGCGCTCGATGAAGTCGAACCGGGGCGCTGAAATGGCCAGCAGCTCGCCCTCGTCGTTGTCGCGGCGGGATAGAGCGTCGGCGACAGTGTTCGTGGCCCCGGAGCGGTACTCCACTGTGAAGTCGAAGCCCAAGAGCTTGCCGACCCAGTGGTGCTGCGGAATCGTGGCGAGGCGCTGGTCGAGGAGGTATTTCAAGCTGTAGTGGTCCGTCTTGACGAGGAAGCGACGCCCCCACAGGTAGGGCCTCCAATGCCGGACCGCCTGAACCAGGCCAATGAGCTCGCGCTCGTAGGCGGCCAGGGCGCGGTGGCGCGGTGCCATTGGTCGGCTGAAGTACGCCACGGGGTGTCCCTCCTGGACTAGGACCGCCCCAAAGCCGACCGTCGACGCGTCGCACTCGACGACGAACAGCTTGGTGAAGTCGGGCATGGCGAGGACGGGGGCCGACGTGACCGCCGTTTTGAGCGCCGCGAACGCCGCGGCCGCTGAGTCGTCCCATGCGAAGCCGTCCTTCTTGAGCAACGCCGTCAGGGGCGCGGCGACCGTGCCATAGTTATGCACGAACTTGCGGTAGTACCCCGCGAGTCCGAGGAAGCCACGAACAGCACGGGCGGAGCGTGGCGCCGGCCAATCATGGATGGCCTGCACCTTGGCTGGATCCATGGCGACGCCCGCAGCGGAGATAACGTGGCCGAGGTAGGCTACAGCAGAGGCACCGAAGAAGCATTTGGTGCGCTTGACGAAGAGCTGGTGGCGGCGGAGCTCGTCAAGGACGGCACGCAGGTGCCTCAGGTGATCCGCCCACGTCCTGCTGTAAATCAAGATATCGTCAAAAAATACGAGGACGAAGCGACGGAGGAACGGCCGTAGAGCGTCGTTCATCAAGGCTTGGAACGTGGCTGGCGCGTTGCAGAGTCCGAACGCCATGACCAGGAACTCGTACAGGCCGTCATGCGTGCGGAACGCCGTCTTGTGGATGTCCTCGGGCCGCATGCGGACCTGGTGGTACCCCGACCGCAGGTCGAGCTTGGAGAAGAATTTGGCGCCGTTGAGCTCATCCAGCAGCTCATCCACCACCGGGATCGGGGAAAGCGTCTTTGACCGTCATGGCGTTCAAGGCCCGGTAGTCGACGCAGAAGCGCCAGGAACCGTCGGGCTTCTTCACAAGGAGGACCGGCGACGAGAACGGGGAGTCGCTGCGGCGGACGATCCCTTGGTCAATCATGGCGGCACATTGCTGCTCCAACTCATCCTTGTGGGCAGCCGGGTACCGATAAGGGCGTACGGCTACCGGCTGTGCATCGGGCTTCAGCAGGATGCGGTGATCATGGGCGCGCTGGGGGGGGCAGGCCAGTCGGCGTGGCGAAGACCCCTGCAAACGCTTCGAGGCGAGCCTCCAGAGCGGCTCGCCACGGACAAGGTGCGCGCCGCCGGCCCCGCCGCCGTGGCCAGTCCAGCCCAGGAGATGGTGCGGCCCCCATGCTGGAAAGACATGCGCCGGTTGGCCAAATCCCAGACAATAGGCCTCAACGCGCCGAGCCACTTGGTGCCGAGGACGATGTCGTACCCGGCCAGGGGCATGACGAAGAGATCCGCCGGGAACGCAGCACCGGCGATGAGCGCGGCGCGTCGCGGATGACGCCGGCGCAGTGATCTTCTCGCCATTGGCGACCATGGCCATGAGGCGGGGACGTTGGCGGAGAGGAAGTTCCGAGCGCCGCGCGGCCTCCTCGGAGATGAAATTGTGGGTGCTGCCGGAGTCGAGGAGGGCGACGAGCGAGGCGGCCCCCAGTGTCACCGCGAGCTGCATGGTGTCCGTCATGGACACACCGCCACCGCCTACGGCGAGCGGGGGCGTCCTTGTCCCCGGCGTCGGCGGCGTCTTCGGTGTCATCAATCTCCACACCGTCCACGAAGAAAATCCGCTTGCAGAACCTGTTATGGCCACGAGAGTACTTTTCATCACAGTTAAAAAAGAGGCCAAGGCGGCGACGTTTCGCCTGCTCCGCCGTGGAGAGGCGCTGCTGGTTGCCCTTGCGGCGTCCCTGGTCGGCACCCGCCGGCGGTGCGGGAAGTGCCAGCTGCTGGGGCGGTGCGGGAAGAGCTTGGCGAGGCGGCGGCGGCGGCAGCAGACCGCGCGTGCCAGGCCGGACTGGGGTCGGAGGTGACCTGTCGATCTCCATGAGCTCCACTTGACGCGCCAGGCTCATCGCGGCGGTGAGCGTGTCAGGATTGTGGATGCGCACCGCGTGACTCGAGGCGGAAGGAGGCCGCCGGTGAAGAGTTGCACCCGCCGAGCCTCGTCCAGCCGACGGCGCGGGCAGGAGTGCTGGAAGCGATTGGAGTACTCCTCCACTGTTCCGGAGCGCCGGCACTCGGAAAGCTCGAACATCGGGGCGGAGCGGAGAGGAGGCCCGAACCTCTCGTGCAGGAGGTCTTTGAATCGGCCCCAGGACGGGGCGCCATCATCTTCTTCGAGCTGGGTGTACCACAGCTGCGAGACGTCGTCCAGGTGGTAAGATGCCATCCGAACACGTTCCTCTCCCATGGTGCGGTGGTGGCAGAAGTACGACTCGCATTTGTTGGTGAACAGCATCGGATCGATGGTGCCATCAAAGCGGGGAAAATCCCACTTTTTGTGCTTGACGAACGGGTCTTGGTCGCGCTGCCCCTCGGGCCGATGGCCCCCCCCCCCCTCGGTGTCCGAGGACGACGGGGACTTGTCCTTCATGGCCGCCACATCGGACTTCAGAGCCGACACCTCCGTGCGGAGGGACCTCATTTCGGCGAGCACGTCGGCAAGGGTGGGCTTGGCCATGGCTGCGGCAGGGGTTGACGGAGATGGCGGCTGGTGGGCTGCGGTGGAAGAGTGGGTGGAACGGGTGGGCGAGGATCGACGAGACCGTGATACCAGGTTGTCAAGGGCCTCGAACCCCTGACTGGCCAGACCTCGGCTACGTAGCTCGTAGCCGCCGTCTGTCACGCTGGCGAGGTTATGCCCCTCAGCCGTCGGCTTACAGAGAAGAGAGGTAGATTAGAGATAACTTCTTGCTTGCCCTTAATTGGTTTCCCGTAAAAGCATATATGGCTCTCGGCCAAACAGAAGGAGAAGGCTCTCCTTAATTGTAGGGCTAATCTTAACAAGGAAATAACTAATAAAGGAAACAACTAATCCGGTGGCTAACTTTCCTCCTAGCCACTCGCCTGCCCTTCCTGCGTCCTGGCTGCACGCTCGGCTTCCCGGCGCACATCACGGGCTCGCCTGCGCCTAGCGTACGTGCGCCAGCACATGACAAAACTTGTGTGCATAGGATACATTATCCATATAATGAAGATTGATGTGACATATTTTCTCCTATAGAACTAATAGAAAAACTCTAATAGGTGAGAAAACAGGGATCTTGAGAGGTTCAAATGTTCTACTGGTTTTCCAGTTGTCCATGATGCCAACATGTATGAAATAATTTTTTACCTAGCTGTTTCTTCTATTTCCCCTCTCTGCTTGCATACCACGTAAATAATTTTGTGGTAGTGATTCAAATATGTATTGCCCATATATTTTCTGCATAGCACGTGCACACAATTGTTTCTTAACATTGGCAAATTACTATTTTTTATGTGTTAGTTTTTAAGAAGACTGGAAGTGAAGACGAAGACCACTATGATGACCTTCCTATCCTGCATGCTTTTGAGAAGAGAAGGGCTGCGAAGAATGGTGGAGCAAAAATACACACAAAGAAGTATATATCTCTTTCATTCAATCTTTAAGTTTCTTAATCCTATTTAAGTTGAATCAACAATTCTTGATTCTTGCTTGAAATCTGGCAGCTTCATTTCTGTGCATTTAATTTTTTGTCTCACTACCAGGAGGAAGTATTCTTGGATTCCAGGAAAAGAAAAGTTCCTGAGTGTTCAAAATAATCTCATGGACCAACTTAATGAGCAAGGACATTCAAAAATGATGTAAGTATACCTTTCACAATGCTCATATTAGAATTATTAGCAATTACATCATTGGTCATCTGCATTGGACCGCCATTTTACTATTTGTTAATTATAATCATGCTTTTCCTATGCATTAGTGAATCCAATGCAGTACGAAATAAAGATGATATTACAAAGGAAGAAAATACTGTTCATACTGCTAGTCTGGTGAAAAATGCTACACATAATGAAGGACATGACGGTGTTACAAATCAAATTCTTGTCCAAAGTGGACCTGCACTCAAGTAATGAAGAAATATGTGGCCTCATTATCAACTGTTACAATATAGTATGTGTTTGTCACAGTGTTTGTGATTGTTTTTGTAGGATTTCTGATGAAGGTCGTTGTTTTACTGTTGCTGCTAAAAAAACTGTTAAGAAACATGGTAATAAAGGTGAGAATGAAAATCGCACTCGCAAGCTTGATAGGGAATTAATGCAGCAACAAGATGCTCAGATCAATGGTCATAATAATGGTGATCATCTCTGCAGTAATGAGTGGTAGCTTTCTTGGCTGATGAACATTTCTCCATTTTTGTTCCATGCAACATTGTTGGTCTGTGTACTTCATATTTATTGTCACCACAGGAACAAGCATGTTAAAGATGCTGACATTGACCGTGAAAAAAATGGTTTGCCTCATGGTACATCTTGGACCACAAAGAACGCATATATATATATTTTTCTGCGTAGTGTATGCATAAATTTGTTTCTTAACAGTGACGAATTACTATGCTTTATGTGGTAGTTTTTAAGAAGCTGACTGGAAGTGAAGATGATGACCATGATGATGACCTTCCAATCATGGTTGCTTTTGAGAAGAGAAGGGACGCGAAGAATGATGGAGCAAAAATACAGACAAAGAAGTATATATCCTTTTTTATTCAATCATTTAGTTTCTTTCATCCTATTTAAGTTGAATCAACAATATTTGCTTCTTTCTCTAAATCTGGTGGCTTCATTTTGGTGCATGTCAATTTTTTGTTTGTCTACCAGGAGGAACTGTGGAACTCCAGGAAAAGAAAAGTTCCCGAGGGTTCAAAATAATGTCATGGACCAACTTAATGAGCAAAGACATTCAAAAATGATGTAAGTATACCTTTCACAATGCTTATATTAGAATTAATAGCATTTACATCATTGGTCATCGGCATTGGAGCGCCATTTTACTATTTGTTAATTATAATCATGCTTTTCCTATGCATTAGGGAATCCAATGCAGTACGAAATAAAGATGATATTACAAAGGAAGAAAATATTGTTCATACTGCTAGTCTGGTGAAAAATGCTACACAAAATGAAGGACATGACGGTGTTACAAATCAAATTATCGTCCAAAGTGGACCTGCAGTCAAGTAATGAAGAAATATGTGGCCTCATTATCAACTATTACGATATAGTATGTGTTTGTCACAGTGTTTGTGATTGTTTTTGTAGGATTTCTGATGAAGGTCATTGTTTTACTGTTGCTGCTAAAAAAATGGTTAAGAAACATGGTAATAAAGGTAAAAATGAAAATCGCACTCGAAAGCTTGATAGGGAATTAATGCAGCAACAAGATGCTCAGATCAATGGTCATAATAATGGTGATCATCTCTGCAGTAATGAGTGGTAGCTTTCTTGGCTGATGAACATTTCTCCATTTTTGTTCCATGCAACATTGTTGGTCTGTGTACTTCATATTTATTGTCACCACAGGAACAAGCATGTTAAAGATGCTGACATTGACCGTGAAAAGAATGGTTTGCCTCATGGTACATCTTGGACCACAAAGAACGCATATATATATATATTTTTCTGCGTAGTGTATGCATAAATTTGTTTCTTAACAGTGACGAATTACTATGCTTTATGTGGTAGTTTTTAAGAAGGTGACTGGAAGTGAAGATGAAGACCATGATGATGACCTTCCAATCATGGTTGCTTTTGAGAAGAGAAGGGATGCGAAGAATGATGGAGCAAAAATACAGACAAAGAAGTATATATCCTTTTTTATTCGATCATTTAGTTTCTTTCATCCTATTTAAGTTGAATCAACAATATTTGCTTCTTTCTCTAAATCTGGCAGCTTCATTTCGGTGCATTGCAATTTTTTGTTTGTCTACCAGGAGGAACTGCGAGACTCTAGGAAAAGAAAAGTTCCCAAGGGTTCAAAATAATGTCATGGACCAACTTAATGAGCAAGGACATTCAAAAATGATGTAAGTATACCTTTCACAATGCTTATATTAGAATTACTAGCAATTACATCATTGGTCATCTGCATTGGAGCGCCATTTTACTATTTGTTAATTATAATCATGCTTTTCCTATGCATTAGGGAATCCAATGCAGTACGAAATAAAGATGATATTACGAAGGAAGAAAATATTGTTCAAACTGCTAGTCTGGTGAAAAATGCTACACAAAATGAAGGACATGACGGTGTTACAAATCAAATTATCGTCCAAAGTGGACCTGCAGTCAAGTAATGAAGAAATATGTGGCCTCATTATCAGCTGTTACAATATAGTATGTGTTTGTCTCAGTGTTCATGATTGTTTTTGTAGGGTTTCTGATGAAGGTCTTTGTTTTACTGTTGCTGCTGAATACATTGTTAAGAAACATGATGATAAAGGTAAAAATAGAAACCGCACTCAAAAGCTTGGGAATGGTTTGCAAATGAAAGATATTATTGTAGGAAATGATGATTCAGAAATTGCATCTAGCGGTGACAAGGTAATCCTTACCCCCTAAGCTATATCATTTATGGCCTTTATTGGACCTTAAGCCTCCCCTGTCTATTACTACATTAGATATACATATATATTTAGCTTGTTTAGTAGCACCTTATCCTAAATACCTGTATGGGTGCCCTTAATGCTATTTCTTTCTTCTCTTATGAAGCCATATCACCTCAATTGTTTGTAGCTCTTGGATGATTAATCTATGGTCCAAACTGTCTCCTTCTCTTTTCTTCTATAAAGACAGTTCACCTCAATTATTGTTAGACTTTTCGATAATCAATCTATTGTCCAAAATTGTCTCCCTTATATCGTCAACCCAATCATTTCAATTGCCCATTTTTTATGATTTATCACATATTATGCAATACGTATAGTCATGTTGTCTGACTACAAAGAAAATCCATCTCGTTACATCTTACTTTTACCATTGTAATGCAATATTTTCTCAGCAACACATGGGGTTTCATCTAGTTAGCTCTATATTCGTGAATGTCCTTTTTATGCATAATCAATTACTCATGTAGTATCATGATTGCTACCTTTCAGTTACAATAACCACTATACGGACTAATATTAAATACTTGCATAATGCTCGTGCGTTGCAACGGATCTTTAAAAAAACAGTTTATTTTATATATTTTTAAAGCCTCTAAAAGAAGTTATCCCTATTGTCTAATATATCATAGAGCAATGAAAAATTCCATAATAAGGTATTCGGTTCACATTTTTTTCTTGTGTGGGGTTTTGCTTGTGTGGATAGAAAAAAATGCAAAGTCTTCTCTCACTTTTTGTGGGCTCCACATGGTAGTTGGTGGTGGTGTTGGCAAAACCATCACCACCACTATTATCTTTTAAGATAGTATAGAAATGTTACTGCCTAGGAAAAATCATTTTAACAAACATGATGAGAATATGTGCAGGTTTACATCAGATATATGGCTTGGGTGATCAGTACTGGCAATGTTATCAATCATGCGGGCAGTTTGATCAATTTTGAAATTGGTAAGATTGATAAAATTTGTCACTGTTGTTCCAGTTATGGATCCTTTGATGCTAACACACATTCTCTTGATGGTGCAGGTGATGGAAATGTCATTCGTGGATTGGACATCGGTATTTCTGGTTATTTTCTTTGCACTAAAGCTCAAGTTTCTTTGTGTTGAGAATGAGTTGTTAGAACTAATTTCTATCTTTCTCTAGGGATGCGTGTTGGTGGCAAAAGGAGCCTTACTATTCCTCCTTTGCTAGGGTATGTGTTTTACATCTTCCTATATTTCTCGCAACTATGTAATCCCATTTTGTGCATAGAATGTGTACCACGCGCATTGTGACTGGTATGGACTATTTATTTGATGATGCATTGTCTTTGATGTTAACAGATTTGTCGTGACATTCATATTAGCTCATTTTCCCATTGAGTACCGAATAGGAAGCTTTGCGATTATATATCTGCTTTAATTTACCTCCAAAAGGCATTTGATTTTTCTAAAAAAATTGTGTTCATGTATTTACTGCTTTGAGTACAAAGAATTAAGAAAAAAAATCATATTTTAGTTTGAGATTAATTACTTGTTTGTTGATAAAATAATAAACTAGCACAAGATATTATGAGACTGCTTGTTTTTTATACTAAAAAAAATACAGGATGTATTTGTTAGGTGATGGAAGTAAAATCGCACAAGAGTTGATTTTTGCTGGCTGCATTTCTTTTTCAGCTATGGTGATAAGGCTAAAGGAGAAATACCAGCAAATTCATATCTCATGTATGAGGTGGATCTGGTGAGTGTGAAGAAGTGTGCGAGAACGGCGAAAGAAGCTCCTGCATGCATGCTAGATGCATGAGACCTCTGATCTGATGTCAGTTTTTTGTTGAGTTGATGAGCTTCTGCAAGTGCCTGTGAGACTATCTAGAAGTACCATGACAGGGCTGGTACACTGCGTCCGTGGATCAATGGCTGTTGAACTTTATATAATAGCAACAATCCTTTGTCTGTAGTTCTTTTGGTTGTGTAGACTGACTCAAACTGCATATCACGTATGGACGGTTCAGTATATATATGGCAGTACTGTGTCTGGAAGCTTGCCTGCTAATTAAATTGAATTAATCCCCTGCTTACCATAATGTTTTGCCTCTTAGTTCTCTGCTAATAGCTTACTAATTTGTACTTGACCTCCTACTAGCTCTAGGAGGCCTGGCTCGGAATGTGAATCGACCTTTTCATCATAGCAACTCCCTCCGTTTCTTATTATTATAATTTTGACCTTTTTAGTCAAGTTTTTTTAAGTTTAACCAAATCTATACCTAATTAAAAAAATAATACGTAAGGTTTTCGGTATTTTTTCTTCTCTGTTTGAGTAATCAGCGTCATCCCACGTTATCCAGCTCCGCGTGTGTCTATCGGATTGCAAGAGCACCCTGCGATGCCGCGACGGGACTGTTTTTCCTTTGTACTGGGTAGATGTACTTGGGCCCGGGACTATTTTTTCTTTGTACTGGGGCAGATGTACTTGGTCTTGTTGGAATAAGTAGCCCTTGGCTAATTTATGGGCTAAAAATTAGCCCCTTAAGTAGTTTAAATCCATGAGTTAATTTGAGTGCTAATTTGTTTTTAATGAAAAAAGGCACAAACTATCTCAATTCAATATTGCCCCTACCAGTTGTATGGCCAGGACAAAATGTTGGCAGCCTAAACTTGTTCAAGCCGTTTAGCATCGGATAGCACTTGTTCCATGTGCTCTCTTAAAGTAAGGAATAGAGAGGAGTGTCGCCAGCGGATGCAGGGGAGGAGCAGCCATACTTATGGGTGATTTGGACGATTTGAGGGAATCGAGCATCTGCTTCCGCTGCTGGTTGCTGTCGGCGCTCCTTACACTACGCCGGCATCGGCTATCTCTAACGGGCATTAACCCTCATCTCTATCGGGTTGGCCCCCTGTCACTGTGAAAAGGTCACTGATGTGAGAAAATATCTCTAACGGGCACAAGGCTGTCACGGATGCACATTATCTCAATCGGGTCATTAAAAAATGCCCGTCACAGATGAGTTTGAAAGTCAAACCAGTGGGGTTGAAAGCCCGTCACGGATGACACATCTTAATCGGGCCTAGTTATAAGCCCGTTACAGATGACAACTCATCTCTAACGGGCCGAAGTAACAAGGTCGCCACCGATAGGGTTGACCAAACACAGAGTCAAATAATGTCCCGATTTGTTGCCCGTCACGGATGACCTATCTCTAACGGGATTGAGTAAGGATCCCGTCACGGATGTCCTATCTCTATCGGGATTTTAGGTTGAGCCCGTTACGGATGTCCTATCTCTATCGAGCTTTTCGAGAATGCCCGTCAGGGATGAGTTTATTAGCAAAATAAAAAAATTTGTTTTTTGGCTAGCCATGCCCGCTGCAAAAAATGGACAGATATCATCACAGCCCAGCCCCAGCCCCAACCATTCATTACAGCCACAGCCATGTTGATCCATTCACATATATATTCATCACAGCCATAGCCACAGTCATATCCATATCCATTCACATATATATTCATCACAACCACAGCCATATCCATTCACATATATATTCATCACATATATTCCACAACCACAGCCACAGCAAAATAACAAGTGTACTAACCCCAAAAACAGAAAAAAATACAAGAATATATGGCTATTTATTTTTTGCAAAAAAAGAACATGTAGATGGTCTGTTTTGTTCCAAAAAGGAACAAGTATAGTGCAAAAAATAAGAAGTGTAGTTTCAAAATGGTCTTTACTTTTTGCTCTCAGAACAACTAGACTATATATGTAATAGTAGGAGGTGTTGTGGTAGCTTAGGTGGCTTCCAAAAGATGTCCGCCGTGCCCTGTGACACAAGGTTTGATGCGGACATCTTCGGAAGCCACCCAGACTACCACACACCTAAATAATTTGAACCGTGTTTTGGATGTTGCAATTTGCAACATGTCTGATCGGTTCCAGTTCATCATCGAGCGAAATAATTTAGTTACAGATGCATCAAAACCTATAAAAATATATTATAAAGAAAAGCAAGCATATACAGAAACAACGTGCAGAATTGTATTACATAGAATATTTACAAAAGTCAAATGTTTGTCGCACTGTCATTGCAAATGTTCTACCATTCAGAGTCGATCGAGCTACCTAGGACCTTACTCTAAACATTCCTTTCGGAGACAATATATCATCTAGTATGAATTGTGCTATCTCCTCTCTAATGATATCGAAGTTGTTATCCGGAATGTTTGATAGTTTAACCTGCATGTGAGGCTTAAGTTAGTCCACATACTTGGAAAGTTGTCGTCCTATGTATATAAACAATTGTAAACACACCTTAAAGTCGGACAATGTCACCTTGTCTGCTAAGATTCACATGTTATGGCAGACGTGGAACCCACACTGGTCATCCACTTGTTGTTTAATTGGGAAGTCTTTTTTGTGACCGATTTTGGGATGCCCATCCTTATGCCTCCCGCCTTTTGCCACGTACAGGTCCCATGCCTCGTTCAAGATAGCTTCGATGCGGACCAGTTGTATATTTTTGGCTTGATATTGGAGTTAAGGTAGTGTACCAAACTCCACTTCGGCGTTATTACCAAAAGAATCCAATGACCCCTGCGACATTATTAAATTGCAAGGTAAATACTAGAGCTATACGAGTCACACATTTGATTCTAAGTAGTGTACACGCTTACTGTTGATTATAGGCACACATAAGGAAGTCCTTGTCTTGACGGGCATACAAGCAGTCCTTGATATATTCCACCATGCCCACGAGCGGCGGTGGCGGCACGACGGATGGGGGGTGACGGTGTCGACGCGGCGGATGAGGGCGACACGGATGGGGGCGAGGCGGATAGGGGCGGCGGCGTCGGCGCGACGGATGGGGGCGAGGCGGATGGGGGGTGGCGGCAGCGACGGATGGGGGCGGTGTTAACGACCAAATTTGGTAAGCAAATTATCGGTTTAGGTCTAAAGTCGAAGCCGATTTGGAAAGAATCGAATTCTTTTGAAGACGGATTGCGCACGAAGTACAGACTGAATCGGCTAAGGGTTTTGTTGGCTGATGTCGAATCGGACAAGGATAGCTGATGCAGCCAATTCCGATTGGGATAACAGATATGACTGATCCCGAAGAGGAGATATGAACATCATCATTAGATTCGGTTTTTAAGTGCTTCAGAGATATTGCCATCTAGGGATAAAGTCCTGAAAAGGCAATTGTATCTCTTAATTTAGGATATTTTGTATGGTTTTCTTATAGATAATGTCAGTTTGCTTTAGGAATATCTATAATTCAATCTGTAATAAGGATAGGAATCGTGTCCGTTATGGATTTATTATGTATCTGGGTATAAATATGACCCGAGACCATGTAATTGAGAACGAATAACACAATCAATACAATCTCAGCGCATCGCCACCTTTACCTTTAATAGTTTCGATGAGTTCTTGCTTCTAGTTGGGCTGCATCGTTCAATCTCCAATGAAAAGGTAATTCTTGTCACAGCGGTTTGCGTTATCGGGATTAGTGCTTCCATCGTCATGATACCCTAGTCCTGTCTTCGTAATCTGCATAATTATCATATATGCTATATAATTTAGATCGATTTTGTGGTCTAAACCCTAATCGGCTAACATCAATCGCTAGATGATAGTCGGTAAGTTTAGGTCTCAATGTTAGTCTGAATTATATAGTATATTTACCATCTTGAAAGATGTTTATAGACTCGTATAGAACCTATGTTTCTTTTTGTACTTAATGCTGCATCGGTTAAGTTCGATCTATTAAGTCGCTTTTAGAATCATAACGGATCTATCTTGTTTTATGATCATTACTAAAGATAGTATCGGAGTTTCAGTCGATCTTATCTGTTTTAACTGTCTTGTATGTTTTATATTTACTTGATATGTTGAAGCTACCCTTTATATTAAGATCTCTCTATAATTAAATATATTAAACATGTAATCGATCTGTTACATTATCTTAGTATATGATCGGTCCTTGTTCAATATATTTGGCTAGCAGTGATATCTTAGTATAAAGTGGTATCGGAGTACTAGCCGATACACGTTGGATTAATCTCTTCGGCTATGCTGTAAACAAGTATAATCTTCGTCTTACAGTATTTTTAGATCTAAGTGGTTTATATTGTGTCGGTATACTACCGATCTATCCCAGTCACTTGGTTTAAATATGCTTTAAGATTTGGATTGTATTCTATTAACATATGCAACCGATCGGATGAATCTAATCGCTGTCGATTCAGTATGCACCGCATCAGCTTAACAATAGACGATATATCATCGGCCACCAGCCGATCGCCTATCGTTTGCAAGCTAATACTTTCTATTGTTTCTTGTTGATTGCAGGATCAAATTAATTGGCACGCCTACGAACCTTGAAACAATAATTTGGACCTGCACTAGAGTTAAGCAGATCTCTCAGACCAGTGTGTGGGAAATTTTCTCATCAACATGCTTTTGGCACACTTAGTGGGACTCAAATCACAAGACAGATGCCATGGTAGACATCAAAACCTCCGATGTTGATCCAGAGAACATCATTCCGATCACCATGGATAAATTAATGCTAGAGCAAAAGGTCGAGCTTGAGGAGATAATGAACAAGCTGCAGAGTCAGTATCTGCACTCTTTTACACAACCTCGGTCTGGCACAGTCGTCCAGAGGTACAAAGTGAAACTGCCAGCCGATGACGAGTCCGAACCTAGCTCTGGCAAGGGCAAAAAGCCTCAAGAAATCAAACAGGAAGATGGGCCAGAGCTGAACAACCTCCAAGACAGGATTGATTATGCGGTTCATCATGCCTTGATCAACCAATCTGGGATACTGGTCAACACCCTCAACAACATGATTAGTACAGTTGTCGACTCCAGGATAGTCGAACACCAAGCCGAGCGACCAATATTCCTCCTTGAGGGTAAATTTCCTCAGTACAGGGCCTTGGCAATAGATGGGTTGCCAACTACTTCAGGAGTTGCTCCGGAACAGCCGATCGCACCAAGATCGGTTCCCCTCAAGCCGTTCATGCCACCATCGGCATCAAAGCTGACGGACTTCCAACCCAGGGTCCTAATAAGGACACAAGCTCACCCATGCAGGCCATGAGATCCCTCAGATGTCCTCAGAACAGATTGCGACCATGTTCAGTGCAGATCGGCCACCTGTTCTGCCCAAGGTACCGATAGGATCCTATCCATCAAGCTTCCCACAACCTCCTATCAGCTCACAACCTCTCTAGGATCAACAGCCTCCCATGGTGCACCAATCTCCCCAGCATTATCCAGGAGGCAACTTTAATCAGCATTATCAACCTCATTCCCCTCGGATGCAGTATCGGCAAGGACCACTCTAGTTTGATCAGTACGAGCCGATGCAACAACAAGCACAGAAGGTGCCTCAACAGAACAAGCCTTGGGTGGACTTGATAGCCGACGTGATGAGATAACAATTCGGCCTCAAACACAAGGACACGGGCAACATGTATCGGCATCCTTATCCTGAGTACTTTGAAAGGGTTCCATTGCCTAACTGATACAAGGTGCCAGATTTTTTTAATTTCTCAGGGTAGGACAATGTTTCTACCTATGAGCATGTTAGCCGATTTTTAGCCCAGTGCGGAGAGGCATCGGCTATAGACGCCCTAAGAGTTAGGCTTTTTCCCCTCTCACTCTCTGGATCAGCTTTTACCTGGTTTTCTTCGCTCCCATACAATTCTGTACAGAGTTGGGCCGATTTGGAGAAGCATTTTCATCGGTACTTCTACACCGGCGTCCATGAGATGAAGCTATCTGATTTAACAGCCGTCAGGCAGAAGCATGATGAATCGGTCCAGGACTACATCCAAAGATTGAGAGACATGAGGAGCCGATGCTACAGCCTGGTGCTATCCGATTCCTAGCTAGCCAATCTTGCCTTCCAGGGTTTAATAACACCCATCAGGGACATATTTTTGGCCCAAGATTTTGAAAGCTTGGCACACTTGGCCCAGAAGATCACTGCCCACGAGCAACGTTTTTAGGAGGCCAAGAAAGCCTTCAAGAAGGTTAGCCATGTTGCCTACGCTTCCGATTTTGATTCAACCGATAGCGAGATCGAAGTAGCAACAACCGAATGGGCTAGAAACAAGAAGATCATAACTTGCCAATGGGTGAAGAATTTGGCTAAAGAGGAGAAATATGATTTCGACATCACCAAAGCTGATAAAATCTTCGATCTGCTGCTTTGGGAAAAACAAATCCAACTCCCGGCCAATCACGTCATCCCATCGGGTGAGGAGTTGAAGAAGAGAAAATATTGCAAGTGGCACAACACTGGTTCCCACAGCACAAACAACTGTAAGGTGTTTCTCCAACAAATTCAGTCGGCTATAGAGGCCGAGAAAAATCAAATTTGAAGATCTGAAAATGCCGATGAAAGTTGATGGGAATCCTTTTCCTGTTAACATGGTTTATGCCAGCCGCCGATCAGTCGATCATCATCCCTGAAAAATGGATAGCTTAGTCAAACTCATGAAGAAACATGAAAGGGAGACGGGCAGAGTTCACAAAGTGCATCCAAGAAGACACGATCAGCAGGAAGAGGCTTACCATCGGCAACATGATGGCTTCGATCCTCATTGGAGCTGTGATTTCTTCAGGTTTTGCTGGAATCAGGGGATGAGATTGCCACCACTCCAAGACTGCTCGATGTGCAGTGGCTATGAAGATGAGTAGGCCAAGAGCTCCAGCCGATTTCCGCCCAGAGAAAATCAGCCAAGACAAAAGAAACGCCATGTGCACCAAAGGATCGGCCCTATCCATGAAGATTTCTTCAGGAGGACTTCGAGGATGATGAAGAATAGGTTGTGAACCCACAATGGTGTCCCTCCAACACTTTCACGAAGACCCAGAAGCGGAAGGTGCAGTGGCTAAAGAGCGAGGGTCGGCTGAAAGAGGTCCAAGCCGAAATCGACTATCGGCTAAAAAAGAAGGAACAAGAGTGCCCAAGAAAGCAATGGCACGTAAAGAACACTGCCGTTGCAGCTGATGAAGACCAAGTCGACCAGGCAAAAAGAAAGGCCAAGGGAAAGGCCGTGGCCGCTGCATCGGTTAACATGGTTTTGTATTACCAGCCGAATTTGAAGCAGCCCAAGCCGATGCAGACGTCGTAGAGGAGTCATCAGCTAAACTTGTGTTATCCCCGAAGCAAGCAATTTTTGAAAAGCCAAAAGGGATAGAACATCGACATCTCAAGCCTCTTTATGTCAAAGTATTCGTCAATGGGAGGCCGATGTCAAAGATGCTAGTTGACGGGGGAGCCATCGTAAATTTGATGCCCTATGCTACTTTTAGAAAGCTACGCAAGGGTGTCGATGATCTCATAAAGACAAACATGGTCCTCAAGGATTTCGGCGGGAACCCATCTGAGACCAAAGGGGTTCTTAACGTTGAGCTGACCATCGGCAGTAAGACAATGCCTACCACCTTTTTTGTCATCGACGGGAAGGGGTCATATAGCCTGCTGCTAGGGAGGGACTGGATCCACACCAATTGCTGCATCCCTTCCACCATGCACTAGAGCTTGATCCAATGGCAAGGCAACAAGATTGAAATCGTGCGAGCCGATAGGTCAGTAAATGTAGCCAATGCTGATTTAACACTTTGGGAAATCGACGACATCGAATGCTTGTCCGACAAAGTTTGGGAAGCCAATTTTCTAAAGGTGTCCGATTCTACTATACAACCAATTGGAGATGAGGAGCCTCAATTATTACTTTGAGGGCGTCGTGGAGGGCTCAAGCGTCTACACCAAGGACACCATGGACAATTTCGATTGCAAGCTAGGACAAGGTTTTATGTCGGCCGACGAACTTGAAGAAGTGGATATAGGTCCAGGAGATAGGCCTAGGCCGACATACATTAGTAAAAATTTGTCTTCTCATTTTAGAACCAAGCTGGATTTATTAAAGGAATATAAAGATTATTTTGCTTGAGAGTATTTTGAGATGCCAGGTCTTAGCCGATCGATTGTGGAACATTGGCTCCCTATTAAACCAGGATATCGGCAACACAAACAGCCTCTCAAGAGGTTTAAAGCCGATATGTATGATGCGATTAAAGCCAAAATTACTCGACTGTATGATGCTAGTTTTATTCGGCCTTGCCGATACGCCGAATGGGTGTCGAACATAGTCCCTGTAATCAAGAAGAACGGCAAGCTCAGGGTCTGCATCGATTTTCATGACTTGAACAAAGCCACCCCCAAGGACGAGTACCCCATGCCGATTGTCAATTTGTTTGTCGATGCAGATTCAGGACATAAAATCATAAGTTTTATGAATGGCAATGCTGGTTATAACCAAATCTTCATGGCCGAAGAAGACATTCATAAGACTGCCTTTAGGTGTCCTGGGCAATCGACTTATATGAATGGGTTGTCATGACATTCGGCTTGAAAGACGTTTCATTGCTAACTTATCTCAAAAGATGGAGCCATTCACACCTTTTGCTAAGACTAAAAGCCGATCAAGAGTTTACTTGGTGGGCAGAGCAGCAGAAAGCTTTGGACAACATCAAGGATTATTTAAGCTCCCCTCCAGTTTTGATCCCTCCACAGAAGGGAGTGCCTTTTAAATTGTATTTGTCAGCCGATGAAAAATCAATCGGCTTAGTTTTGATCTAGGAGTTTGACGGCAAGGAAAGAGCAATATTTTATCTCAGCAGAAGACTTTTGGACACAGAAACAAGGTACTCTCCTGTGGAAAAGTTGTTCTTTTGCTTATATTTCTCTTGTACAAAGTTCAGACATTATTTATTATCCAACGAATGCACCATCATTTGCAAAGCCGACATAGTCAAATACATGCTATCGGCTCCAGTTCTGAAAGGGTGAGTTGGGAAGTGGATTTTTGCCTTGACAGAATTTAACCTTAGGTATCAGGTTGTTAACGCCAAAATTTGGTAAGTCCTGGAGCCCGAATCGGCTAAGGTGTCCATCGGCTGATACCGAATCAGACAAGACAAACCAATGTAGCCAATTCTAGTACGACAACATTGGAGACACCGTCAGATCAAGATGATGTGCGTCATGAGGATTTTCATATAAGGATAGAGTCCTAAAATGACAATTGTATTTATTAATAAGGAAGAGTTTGTTAGTTTCCTATTTTATCTTTAGGAAAGTGTGTTAGTATCCAGTAAGAATTCGGTTTGTTTCCTTTTATCTTTAGGAAAGTTTGGATTTGTAATCTATTAGGATCTCTGTTAGCCCATGGGTATAAATATGTAAGCCCGGGGTTCATGTAACACATCTCACGATCAATACAATTCGGCGCATCGCCACCTTTTACCTTTTCCACTTTGTTCATCATCCGACGAGACTTGGCACCCGATTCGGGGCTGCATCGGCTTCGATCTCCGGCGAAGGGGTAAGTCCAAGGTCCCGCTGGCCCAGGTATATCGTATCTATCTTTAATTTCATTACCGTTCATAGATACATCGGCTTAGTTAGGACTTTCTAATTAAGTTCGATATTCTAATCAAGTCGATGTTTCTGTAAACATAATGTTGCTTTAGGTAGATTTGTTATATCCATCACATTAGACAGATCTATCGGCTCCTCGAGTTTGAGATTATCGTATACAATCTTGTGCTGCATTGGTTAGGTCCGACCTATTAGATTGTTATCGATAATCTAAGTCTTGTTAAGCTGATAGGTTCATGCTAATGTTTCACCGGAGGGTTAGCCAGTCTTATCATATGTTTCTATTAATCTAATCCTAGTATCTCGATTTGGCTTTATCGGCTGTCTCTCGCTTTAGGGTTTCTGCCTATATCAGCTAAATCGTTATATTAGATTAGATTAGCTTAGTCATCTACCACCCTGAAAATTAGTCAAAGACTTGATTGTCTAGATATTGCGTTTCTTTTCATACTTAGTGCTGCATCAATTCAGTTTGACCTACTAAGTCATGATTAGAACCGTAGTCCCTGGCCTGCCTGATGGCTACCAATAAGGGTTTCGTCAGGGTTTCAGCTGACGAGTTATCTGGACTTTGGCATTGACTGGAATCACACAATCGGCTGTCAACAGATCAGCTGTTTTGATTATCGGTCTATCAGCCGATATGACTTATGCTCTGCTATTTTGCATATCTTGTCAGTGGCAGGATCAAACTGATTGGCACGCCCACGCTTCATCGATTCTTGGACCTGCACTGGAGCTAAGCAGATCTCCCAGGCCAGCGTGTTGATTTTTCTCGTCAACACATGCTCCCAAGGCAGTCAAGGGACAGGATATAGCCGATTTCATCGTCAAACATTGAGATGATTCGATTGGCTCAGTCAGCATAGTGCCTTGGACGTTGTTTTTTGATGGATCAGTTTGCACCCATGGATGTGGCGCTTGGTTATCATATCACCTAGGGGGAATGTTTTGAATTTGCTTATACTATTGCACCTTACGCTACAAACAATCAAGCCAAATACGAAGCAGTCCTCAAGGGTTTACAACTTCTGAAAGAGGTCAAAGCCGATGCTGTGGAGATCATGGGCAATTCCTTATTGGTCATCAGCCAATTAGAAGGAGAATATGAATGCAAGAATGACACCATGATGACCTACAGTCAAAAGTGCCAAGAATTGATGGATGGTTTTCGGCTAGTGACCTTCAAACATATCCCTCCAGAGCAGAATGCTGAAGCAAACGATTTGGCTCAAGCGACATCAGGCTACAAACCGATAACCAAATATGTGGGAGTTCAGGTTGCAATGATCACAACCGATGATTGGAGGTATGAAGTTCTCAATTATTTGAAGAACCCTTCCTAATTGGCTTCAAGGAAGTTGTGTTACAAGGCTTTGAGATATGTTCTGCTCGACGATAATCTCTACTATCGGACGATTGACGGAGTGCTACTCAAATGTTTGAGTGACGATCAGGCAAAAGTTGTAATGGGAGAAGTGCATGAAGGCATTTGCGGTACTCATCAATCGTCTCATAAGATGAAATGGTTACTTCGACGAGCCGGGTATTTTTGGTCGATGATGCTGGAAGATTGTTTAAAATATTACAAGGGATGCCAAGATTGTTAGAAATTTGGAGCAATCCAACGAGCACCAGCGTCGGCTATGAACCCTATTATCAAGCCTTGGCCGTTCAGAGGATGGGGAAATGATATGATCGGCTAGATTAATCCATCCTCGAGCAAAGGACACAAGTTCATATTGGTGGCAACTGATTATTTTACGTAGTGGGTGGAAGCAATTCCCTTGAAAAAATGCTGATTCTGGAGACGCAATCGAGTTTGTCAAAGGACACATCATTTACCGATTTGGCGTCCCGCAGACGATTACAACCGACCAGGGGTCTATCTTTGTCTCAGATGAGTTTGTCTAGTTTGCAGAAAGCATGGGGATTAAGTTGTTAAATTCTTCACCATATTATGCATAAGCTAATGGATGGGCAGAAGCATCCAACAAAAGTTGATTAAGTTGATAAAGAGGAAGATCCCTGAATATCCAAAGCAATGGCAAAACCGATTAGCCGAATCATTGTGGTCTTATCGGATGGATTGTCATGGATCAATCCAAGTACCTCCTTACAAATTGGTATATGGGCATGAAGCTGTACTGCCATGGGAAAGTGTCATCGGCTCAAGAGGGATTCAATTGCAAGACGAGTTGACAGCCGATGATTATCACAACCTAATGGTGGATGAATCAGAAGACTTGGTTTTATCCAGAGTGCGAGTGGTCACCTAACTGGGAAGGGCCTTTTAAGATACACAAATGCGTTTCCAAGGGAGCCTACATGCTAGAAGGATTGGATGAAGATGTGTTTGAAAGGGCTCTCAATAGAAAACATTTGAAGAAATATTATCCCAGTGTATGGATCTGTTAGTGATATGCCCTAGAGGCAACATGGAGATGTTGGATATCATGGTCAATGTTTATGTATAAATGAATAAAGTGTTATTCAGTTTCATGAAATAGACATCTTGTATTGATCAATAAGTACGTGACTTATTTATGAGACTCTTTATGCATGAATCTATTTCAAAATGATCCCTGATCACATGTCATATTATTGGAACAAATATGACTCTAAGATCGACATGTTTATTGATTGATGATCATGTCTCATAGATCATGGGTATGGAGATACCAAATCAATAAACATGGACACATGTGTTAGAGAACACATTGTTGGATAGACCCACCATGAGACACTACAGGAATTAATGTGCCATTAGTTGGTCTTAGGTAGTGTTGGTACAAAGTCCTTAGACCTGAGATCACCATGGATTCCAACATGTGTAGTAGCCTACTTTGGGACTACCAAACGCTATTCCGTAACTGGGTAGTTATAAAGGTAGTTTTCGAGTTTGCTATGAAACATGGAGTGGGATGTGAGTGATCAAGATGGAATTTACCCTTCCTTTGGAGAGATATCTTTGGGGCCCTCGAGGTAATTGATTATGGAAATGCATGGCCATGCTAAGTTGATTGAGGAGTCAATCAACAAACAGATAATCCAATACAGTTCGAGTGAATGGTTAAGCTACTGAAGGGATGACACACATCTTGCCTATAGCTTAATTGGTATCATGAGGCAAAGGGATTTGTGTACACATTACAGGTTCAGAGCCGATATTATATTCTTGTATGCTATGGTGTCAATATGTGCTGCTAGGCGTCGCTGTTGACAAATTGGCTGAGTTAGACTTGAGCCGAAACCAAGTATACCTGAACCTACAGGGTCGCACGCTTAAGGGGAGAAGAACAGGCATTCGAGTTGGACTCGGATACGGCTTGATCGGATAGAGATCCGATTGGATAGAGTCCTATGGGCTTACGAAGTCCGGCCGACCAACTCTATGAGATTCGGATAGGATCCAATTCAAAAGAGTCCCGATGGGCCTCTAGGCCCAACCGGCCAACTCTATATAAAGGGGCGAGGGGTGGAGAGTTGCAGTATCAAATTGAACCGAATCAATCTGATTTGGCACAACAAAGTCGGCGAGATCAATCTCCATGGAAACCCTCCCCACCTCCGAGCCAAAACCCTAGCATTGCATCACGTGCTAGCACACGGGTGTTCGACGTTCTGTCCCCGGATGTGTGGATACCGGTAGAGGCGCTGCTACGTTGCGGTGCAGTTGATCGGCTACAAATCCGTTGCAATTGGAGCGAGGCGACTACGGCAGATCGGCCATGAGAACGCGGTCGGACGACTCGGATCGGCTGCGACATCGGCGAATCTGATGATTGGTGATTTGGTTGTCCCCGGAATCGGCCATCGGCGCCACGATGCCGGATCGGATAGCCCCGATTGGCTATTTTCGCGGCATACTCCATCGGTGACGATCTATCGACCCTTACTTGCAAGTGTTCCCGGTTTGCGCGGTAGAAAAGTTTTGTTTTTCGGCTAGCGTAGCCTCCGCATAACCGAAGGGTTACGCGAAGCTACGCTAGCCGAAAACAAAACTTTTCTACCGCGCAAACCAGAACACTTGCAAGTAAGGGCCGATAGATCGTTACCGATTGGAGTATGCAAGCGAAATAGCCAATCAGACTATCCAATCCGAACGTGTAGCCGATTCCCGCAAGCTGACAGCCGATTCCCGGGGACAGTCGATTCACCAATCAGCCGATTCGCCGATGTAGCCAATTTGCCGAATCGTCTGACTGCGTTCTCGCGCCTCGCTCCGATGCGCTCGACCGCAGCCGATTCCACCACATCCGATTCGTAGCCGATCAACAGCGCCGCAACGTAGCAGCGCCTCTACCTGTATCCACACGTCCGGGAATAGAACGCCGAAGACCCGTTTGCTAGCACGCGATGCAAGGCTAGGGTTTTGGCTCGAAGGTGGGAGGGTTTTCGTGGAGATTGATCTCGCCAACTTCTAAAGCCGCGTGTGATCACATTGATTTCGGCGCAATTGACTTCAATTGACGTGCCTCAGCTCTCCACCCCTCACCCCTTTATATAGAGTTAGCCGACTGGGACTAGTGGCCGATCAGGACTCTATTCTGAATCGGATCTCATCCAAATCTCATAGAGTTGGCCACCCATACGTCGTAAGACCATAGGACTCTATCCGATCGGATCCCTATCCGACCGAGCCGTATCCGAGTCTAACTCGAATGCCTATTCTTATCTCCTTAAGCGTGCGACCCTGTAGGTTCAGGTATACTCGGTTTCGGCTATAGTCCAACTTAGCCGATCGTCGGCTCGAGTCCAACTCAGCCGATGTGGACCCCCGTTTTTGAGACGGGAATCTTTCGTGTTCATAGTACCATTTCCCTGGATCGAGTAGTTGGTACCCACGAATACAGTACTGGATAATCAGGTGCACATGCACGAATAGTCTTACATCAACATTATTACATCAATAGGCCCGAAGGCAATGTTCAACCCACAGGACCTTATGGTCCGAATACAACACAAAAACAGAATTTAGATACGACAATGAATAGAGGCGCGGCTTGTCATTCGCCACGTGCAACGACCGGAGCTAAGATCTAGTATGCGCCGTCGCCCTTTACCCTCCCGGTAATACGCGTATGGGTCCTCCGCTCTTCATTTCCATCACCAAGGTTTGTGCGTACAGCAAGGGTGAGTACCAACCGTACTCGCAAGCCAACACGGAATTGATGCACATGATAAGATTACTCAAGGAATGGCTGGAGTTTCTTTTGCATAAAGCCAATTTTCACAATTCTTTTCACAGGCCTAACAACTAGCCAAACAAGTTTTAATTCCATAGTTCATTAATCCGGCGACGGTTCGTCTACCATCCATCATGATTCCAAGGATGGCTTCCCGCCTCCGATTCGTCATGATTTTCCTGGGAAACCCACCCCTTCTCGCATTTCGAGAAGTTGATCCACCAGCGAATGAAATCATCATGCAACCCATCCCAGCAGTTTTAGGTTTAAAGTCTAGCCAAGCGAAAGTCTGGTCACGATGCTCGGTATCCGCGAGCACGGCTATTCGAATAGATTGATTCACTCTCACTGCAGTGGATGTACACTTTACCCGTACTCCGCGACAGCCCAACAAATGAGCCTACGCCTCAACACATGAGATGGTCACGGCAAAGCCTTTCGATAACCTTGCTTTGGCAGTACCCGCTCCATGAACTTAAGCCCTCATGCACTCTAGCCGTCCTTTTCTAGCAGTGAGAGGAGTTCTGGCGCACCCGGGGTAAGGGAAAACTTCCTCAATCTTTAAGTTTGGTTAATATCGATTTAATTCCACCAACAAAGGCCGCAGCCTCATTCCCATCACATCACCACATCATAGAGAACCATCTATGCAAGGATACTGCCTCCACTCGGCTTATCTAGTCAGCTAGGTCTATACCCATTCGAGAAGTACGGTTGTACTGGCTCGTTTCCCGGCTATCTCATGGCTCGGTCCTTAATTAACCAGGGTCGGCACTTGCCTTTTCCGGAATCCACCCAAATCTTCCAGCCGCCCCAGTCTAAAACATTTGTATAGCATTTTCAATTTTCATCGAGCCTAGTTCAACATTCTCATGGCCATGTGGCGCTCATGTCTCCACAGGCCGTATTTCAACTACCTTCCCTAAGGTAGTTGCCCGAGCACAAAGCTTTCTTGCAAAATCATGAGTATGCAGGGATCTAGTGTAAGCAGGACTAAGCATTTGTACCGAAGTTATCCTCCGGTCATATCATATCGAAGTTTACAAAGAATAAATTCTAATGGTGATCAATATCAAAGTAGGGTATATCAAGCATAGGTACTGTTTGTGTAAGGCATGCAATTTGTAATTTGAAATCAACATTATTTCACAAAGTAGGATCAATATGTTCAAAGAGTGTGATGACTTGCCTTGCTCGCACGCTTGAGGGGTGGTGTCTTCAGCGGGGTCGATGTCGGTTTCTTCAGGTGCTACCCGTACGTGCGAAAAGTCAGTGGAATTCAATTAGAATTCAATAAAATATCAAGAGATCGAAAAGAACCATAAAGGCCATGAAAATGACTCCAAATGTTTTGCCTAAAATTCTACTTGAGTCAGGACAAAGGTCGCTTTAGGAAAAACCCGAGTTTTGAAATCGAGTCGATTTCCTAGGTTTTTCGCAAAGACGGCGATCGTAATAATTTTGGGAATTTAGGTTTGAAAATATTAGCGGAGGAAATTCGTGCTCGAGGTTTGAGGGTTTGATCACAAAAGAGAAGCCTTTTTAAATGGCGAGAAAGAATTAAACGGAGTCCGGATTTAAAAACGACGCGAAACGAAATTCCGCAAAATGTCCGATTCCGATTTTTCAAACTTTGCACTGAGAAAACATGCGAGAAAATAATTTATTTTTGCCCAAAATTTTACTCAAGTCAACCCAAAATATTTTCCAAATTTTCCAAAATTTTTCCCATTTTCTAAATTTTCTTCTTTTTCTTCCTCTCCTTCTTTTCCTTTTTCTTCCCTAGCCGGCACTGTGCCCTCCTCATTCTCTTCTAACATGTGGGCCGGTGGGAGGAGAAAGAAAAGAAAGAAAAAAAACAAATTTGGCAAAATTTTGCGCGGCTGGGGTTCGAACTTGCGACCTAATCCTCAGCCCCGCGCACTCTCTCCACTCGGCCAGCGCCACTTCTCATCTACCTCTCCCTCTCTTTCTTTTTCTTTCCTCATGCTCGTTTCTTCCCCCGCCGACCGGTAGGGGAGGAAGACGGGCTCGCCGGCGGTGAGGGAGGGGCGGAGCTCGGGAATGGAGCGGCTTTGCACCATCTTGAGACCACGGGGTCCCGTTTCTCCACTCGGTCGGGACCGGGGAGCGGCGGAGATGGCTGGAGACGGCGAGGTGGTTCGGGCGGCGGTGGCGCTCGTCGGCAGCGGACTCCGGCGATGTCTTTGGCCAAGGCAATGGATCTACGAGCATCCGTGAGTCCTAGGGATGCTAGAGAGAGTGTTGGTTCGGCCGGGAGGCGCCGAGGTGTGCTGGCGACGGCGGTGGCGGCGGCCGAGACGGGAATTCGGGGGAGGGTGGGGCTCGTCGCCGGCGATTTCCGGCGGCCATTTGGCTCGGGAACTTAGGGGAAACAACACTTAGAGCACGGGGATAACGGTAGTACCTTCAATTCGGGAAGAAATCAGCCGAGGGTGACGAATTTCGGAGTTTTGCCCGGCGGCCGAGTTAGGGTTCTTCCGCCGAGCTCCGATTCTTCCCAAAATTCAAGCAATGCAACGGCTAACTTTTGGGGAAAAACGGGAGAAAGCACGAGGGAGTTGTGGCGAGGATTTTCGGTGTTGGGGGCTCGGCTCGGGGTGGCCTCTTATAGGCGGTTGACGGAGGGAAAGAAGGGCGATGCGACGGCAACCATGGCGCGGCGTCGCCGGTATGGCGCGATCGCGGGGAGGTCGTGCGCGACGTGCGGCAGCTGCAGCCGACGTGCGCGCGTACGGCGAGCGCGGCGAGGGCGGTGCGCGCGGATCGTGCAGCGCGATGCTAACGCGGCGGCATGGCGCACGGGTACGGCGTCGACTTCGGGAGCAACGGCATGGCGTGACTGTACTGGCGATCCTGTGTGTGTGACCGAGCCGATGACGTTGGGAACGTGCACGCGCGAGGCCTCTGGTACGGCGGATGACGCGTGGCGGCTGCGAGCGGGGTGATGGAACCGGTCGAACACCTGCTGATCAATGAATAGTGCGATTTTCCATTTTCCCCGAATTAAAATCCTATTTTCCCATTTCCATTTCCTTTATTCCTAAAAATCCCAAATAAATTTTGGTATTCTCAGAACAATCTCTAAAATTATATGTTCCACCTTTCCCTACTTTTTAAATTATATTTTTCATATTTATTTATTTTAAAAATCTCTTCTCTTTTTTTTCAAATTTCAATATCCTCTCCTATATTTTTCCAAAACTTTCCGGATTTCGAGTACGACTCCGAGAATTTTATTATTTATTTTGTGTCTTAATTTATCTTCTCCCAATCAAAATTTTGTTTTATATTTCCCAAAATGCGTTTTCATAAATCGTGCTTTTCCCGATTTCCTTTTTAAAAACCACGGTGCGGCTTCCGCACCTCCATTTTGACAACACCAAATTATTCAAAAACACCGAAAAGGAAATTAATCACGTCAAAATTTATGCAACTGAGCTGGCAAATAAGAAGCAACAAACCCGAGAAGAAGCAACAAGCGAAGGTTTTTGAAAGTTCCGATTTTTACGTTCCGATTTCGGTTCTTCGATTTTCGGGATGTTACATGCGATCTGTCAACGGCGGCGCCTAGCAGCACATATTGACACCATAGTATACAAGAATATAATATTGGCTCTGAACCTGTAATGTGTACACAAATCCCTTTGCCTCACGATACCAATTAAGCTATAGGCAAGAAGTGTGCCATCCCTTCAATAGCTTAACCATTCACTCGAACCGTATTGGATTATCTGTCTGTTGATTGACTCCTCAATCAACTTAGCATGGCCATGCATTTCCATAATCCATTACCTCGAGGGGCCTAGAGATATCTCTCCAAAGGAGGGGCAAATTCCATCTTGATCACTCACATCCCAGTCCATGTTTCATAGCAAACCCGAAAACTACCTTTATAACTACCCGATTAAATAGCGTTTGGTAGTCCCAAAGTAGGCTACTACACATGTTGGAATCCATGGTGATCTCGGGTCTACGGACTTTGTACCAACACTACCTGAGACCAACTAATGGCACATTGATTCCTGTAGTGTCTCATGGTGGGTCTATCCAACAATGTGTTCTCCAACACATATGTCCATGTTTATTGATTTTGTATCTCCATACCCATGATCTATGAGACATGATCATCAATCAATAAACATGCCGATCTTAGAATCATATTTGTTCCAACAATATGACATATGATCAGGGATCGTTTAGAAATAGATTCATACATAAAGAGTCTCATAAATAAGTCACATACTTATTGATCAATACAAGATGTCTATTTCATGGAACTGAATAACACTTTATTCATTTATACATAAACATTGACGTGATATCCAACATCTCCATGTTGCCTCTAGGGCATATCACTAACAATCTCCCACTTGCACTAGAGTCAATCATGTAAGTATCTAATACCCATTGCTCTTGTGTGCGCCTCATGCTTCGGCTGAGGGAGAGGTTTTGTCAGCGGATCGGCTATGTTGAGATCCGTGTGCACTTTGCATATCTTGACATCACCTCTGTCCACTATCTCGTGGATGAGATGATATCGCCGAAGTATGTGTTTGGATTTTTGATGTGACCTCGGCTCCTTGGCTTGCGCAATAGCTCCACTATTATCACAATAGAGAGACATTGGACCAGTCGCACTAGTCATCACACCAAGCTTAGAAACAAATTTCTTGATCCAAACAGCCTCCTTTGCGCTTCCGAAGCAGCAATGTACTCGGCCTCCGTTGTAGAATCAGCAATAGTATCCCGCTTGGAACTCTTCAGCTGACTACGCCTTCGTTCAGGCAGAACACGAACCCAGATTGCGATCTATAATCATCCTTGTCCGTTTGGAAGCTAGCATCGGTGTAACCACTTACAACGAGCTCTTCTTCACCTCCATAGACTAGGACATATCCTTAGTTCTTCTCAAGTACTTAAGGATATTCTTTACGGCAGTCCAGTGACCTTCACTGGATCGGCGAGTATCTGCTCGTAGCACTCGAAGCGTACGAGACATCAGGCGTGTACAAAGCATGGCATACATGATGGATCCAATTGCCGAAGCATATGGAACCATATCCATCTTATTCTGCTCATCATGTGTCTGAGGACACTGATTCTTGCTAAGATTAATACCATGTGACATGGGCAAGAAACCTTTCTTGGAATCATGCATGTTGAACCTTTTCAACACCTTGTCAATGTATGTACTTTGGCTTAATCCAATTAGCCTCTAGGATCTATCTCTATAGATCCGAATGCCAATATGTATGCTACCTCCCCTAAGTCTTTCATGGAAAAACTATTTTTCAATGAAGACTTGATGGATTCTAGCATAAGGATATCATTTCCAATCAGTACTATGTCATCCACATATAAGATTAGAAATACAATTGCGCTCCCACTGACCTTTTTGTAAACACAGGCCTCTTCTTCGTTTTTGATGAAACCAAACCCTTTGATTACTTCATCAAACGAATATTCCAACTCCGAGATGCTTGCTTCAATCCATAAATGAATTTCTGTAGCTTGCATATCTTTCCAGGCGATTGTGGATCAACAAAACTTGATCATTTAGGAAAGCCGTTTCCATTTAGGAAAGCCGTTTTGACATCCATCTGCCATATCTCGTAATCGAAATATGCAGCAATCGCTAGGATAATCCGAATAGATTTAAGCATTGCGACGGGCGAGAAGGTTTCATCATAATCAACTCCTTGAATCTGTTTAAAACCTTTCGCCACCAATCGCGCCTTATAGATGTGAACATTTCCATCCATATCGGCCTTTTTCTTAAAAACCCGTTTACACTCAATGGTTTTGACACCATCGGTGGATCAACCAAGTTCCAAACTTGATTGTCGTACATGGATTCTATTTCAGATTTCATGACTCCAAGCCACTTGTTGGAATAGGGTCCCACCATCGCTTCCTCATAGGTCTTAGGCTCATCGTTGTCCAACAACAATATATCACGTTGTTCCGCACTGTACTGTCGCGCACGACGTGATCTTTCGTACCTCCGTGGGCCGGGTGTATCTACAACCGGTGGCGCAACACTTTGCTCCTCCCGTTGTGGTTCGTGGTCGCCGAAACATTTCGGTGTTTCTTGAACTTCTTCAAGATGCACCCCTCCCCACTAACCCTTCTTGAAAGAAACTCTTTCTCCAAGAAGACACCGTGTCGGGCGACAAACACTTTGCCTTGTTCCCGATTATAAAAGTAATATCCCCTAGTTTCCTTAGGATATCCCACAAAGAAGCACTTGTCGATTTGGGTGTGAGCTTGTCGACGTAAACGTTTTACATAAGCTTCGCATCCCCAAATTTTGAGAAAAGACAAACTAGGGGTTGCCCGTCCATATCTCATATGGTGTCTTTTCAACCGACTTAGATGAAACTCTATTTAGCGTGAGCACAATGTTTCAAGAGCATATCCCCGGAAGGATAACGGAAGATCACTTTGGCTCATCATCGACCGCACCATGTCCAACAAGGTGCGATTTCTCCGTTCGGACACCCCATTCAATTGTGGCGTTCTGGCGGAGTCAATTCTGGAACAATTCCACAATCTTTCGATGATTACCAACTCTTGGCTCAAGTATTCCCTCCACGATCCGATCGTAGAAACTTGATTGTTTTCCCTAAATGATTTTGTACTTCATTCTGGAATTCTTTGAACTTTTCAAAGGATTCGGACTTATGCCTCATTAAGTAGATATAACCATATCTACTAAAGTCATCGGTAAAGGTAATGAAGTAATGATAACCACCTCTGGCCGTTGAGCTCATTGGTCCACATACATCAGTATGTACGAGTGCCAACAAGTCACTTGCTCTCTCACTATGTCCCGTGAAAGGTGCCTTTGTCATCTTACCAAGTAAACAAGACTCACATGTCTCAAATGATTCAAAATCAAAAGAGTGAAGCAGTCCATCCTTATGGAGCTTCTCCATGCGTTTCTTATTTATATGGCCTAAGCGACAATGCCAGATAAACGTGGGGTTTGTATCATTAGAGAGTTGCCTTTCTGTATTAATGTTATAGATGGGAGACGCTTCAAGATTCAAAACGTATAATCCATTCACCAATGGAGCATGAAAATATAACATATCTCTCGAGATATATTGAACAACCAGTGTCCATTGATCTAAAATCATATCCTTCCGCTTGCAAACATGAAGCGGAAATAACGTTTTGACATAGTGTTGGAACACAATAACAATTATTTAATTCCAAAACTAATCCTGAAGGTAGATGAAGTGGTACTGTGCCGACAGCAACTGTAGCAACACTTGCTCCATTGCCGACGTGTAGGTTCACCTCGCCCCTTCTTAAGCCTCTACTTCTTCTCATTTCCTGCAACGATTTGCAAATATGAGCTACTGATCCGGTATCAAATACCCAAGAGTCAGTAGGTGAAGTAGCAAGATTAATGTCTATAACATTAATACCTAAAGCAGAAGTCGTACTTTCCTTCTTTTTGAGATCCTCGATGTACTTTCTGCAGTTCATTTTCCAGTGGCCTGTCTCCTTGCAGTAGAAGCAAAGGACATCTGATGCCGCCGACCTGTAACACACTGAGGTGTTTTCCCCTTTTAAAAATCCAAAAGAAAATTGTAAAAGAAAATCATTGGAATTAACTAGAGAGAATTAATAATCTTTTAAAATCCAAATGTTAAATGGAAATGGCATGGTAGGATTTTTCCTAAATTCTACATGTCAAAATACACTAACATGATTTTTAGTGGAATTTTCAGAGCCCAAGAAATAATTTTCCACCAATTAAAATCAAAATCGGAATTAATAAATCCCAGGTTTTTCTTTTTCTCTCTCCTCCCGTACGTTTCCCGCCCTTTTCGGCCGTGGGCCGCCGGCCCGAGCCGACGGCCCATCCCCTCCGCACGCGCCTGCACTGATCGGCCCACCACCGAGCCGCCCCCCCCACCGACGCGGCGTCCTCCTCTCTCTTGCGGGCTGGCCGAAGGCCACGGTCCACCAAACCCTCGCGCCTGCGAATAAGTCCAGTTTGTCTCCACTCTACCCCGGGACGCCGATAGGTGGGGTCCACCTGTCAGCCCCGTCCCCTACCTCCGGCTGCCCCGCCACCATTGACGCCGCCACCGCCCTCACGGATCTCGCCGCCCGTCCCTCCCGCACGCCCTAAAGGCACCGCCTTAACTTCCCCGTCTCTCCCGCCGCCTTCAATCGCCCCAGCCGCCGCTCCCGCGCCCCTTAATGGCCGGATTTAACCACCGGCCATTATTTCCTCAAAATCACGTCGGCGAGCAATTGCGCCCTTATCCGGTCACCGCCGACCTCCCCGAGCTCCCCACACCTCCACTCAAGCCTCCCTCTCTCTCCGTCGTTCCCGCACCGTGCGCCCCTGCTTCGGACTTCGTCGCCGAGGTTCGGCCGTGTTTTCTCGCTACTCCGAGGCGTCCCGAGCTCCGCCGACTCCTTCCTCCTCGTCGCCGGTGCCAGTGCCGCTTCGGCCACCCCTCCCCGAGTGGTTCCGCCATCCCCCTCACCATCCGAGCCGTCGTCCCCTTCACCTCTGGCAACCCGCGGTGAGCGCCCCTCCCCTTTCCCCTCTCAGCCGAACGCGCGCCATCGCTCCCGAGTGCGCACGTCTCCTCCCTCGCGTGAGCCGCGGTATTCCGCCGCCCACACCGCCGCCCGAATGGCGCCGGCCGGTCTCCGCCGCCGTGCGCCATCGCCGCCGATCGCGTCGCCGTATGCCTCCTCGCCATCCGATCGCTAAGGCGATCGGGCCGTCCGTTCCCGGCCCGCGTGGCCACCGCGTTGGCACCACGTGTACGCCACGTGGTGCACCGCTCTCCCTCTCGGCCCGTGGACACGGTCCACCGTGGACCGGTGCTCCCGCGACCGATGATGCCATCGCTGACGTCAGCCCTAGTGCTGACGTAATTCTGGGATTTATTGCGCAATAAATTATTAAGGATTTTCCTATTTTAGTAAAAACATAGATAATCTTCTAAAAATCATCTCTTTTCAATCCGACCTCCGTTTTAGCCCATTCAAATTTTATTAAATTCATAAAAATGCCAAGAATCCATTAAAATGGTTTTGTTTCCTGTTTTAGTAGCTTTTTAGCCCGTTTTGTTGAAGTGCTTGTTTGCCGTGTAGATCCCGTAGTCCCTCGTCCGGTTTACTTTGAAGTCGTCGCGGAAGTCCCCCAAGCCGAAGAGCAAGGCAAGTCATACCATATTATTGATCATATTGCTCCCATTTTGTTAAAACACCTGTTTTACTCTATGAAATTGCATGTATTTTATATTGTCATTTCATGGGAAATAGTACACCTTATACTTAGTTTATGCCTTAGGTTTGACACCCCAAACCCTTTGATAAAACTTGGGAAAATGATGTGATTAGATTCAGGACTAGGTTATGCTTAGCCTGGCTTAGTTTCACTAGCTCACTAAATGGGTCATTTTCTCACTTAATGTATCTCTCCCGGACTTATGTTCGGAGGATTAATGATTATAGATTCATGTCAACCGGACTAATAACTAAAATATGACAAATGGTGGGTTGTGGGCGCTATGGTTTTGGTTAGCAGCGCCCATGGCAATTAAGGACCGGTTCACGGGACCCCTCGGGAGAATGACCGTGCAAACCACAAGCCAAAATTGGTAAGGCAGGTCCCGTAGTGTAGCCTCTCCTAGCTGACGAACCCATCGGCATGGGTGAGCGGGATGGAGTTTCAGTCGGCCCCGGTATAAGGGTTGCTGGGCTGCCGGATTCACCGAGGCACTCGGGGGGGCTGCCTACTCCTAGGGTCCGGGAGTGGGGGCGAAACCTTGGTGGGGTTCGCTTGGTTAGAGGGGGGTTATACGAAAGGTCCTATCACAGTTCCCTTTCCGGGGTACCGCGGTGGTATTCCGACGCACGGGGAGACCGTGTTGTGGGGCTGTGTCTTGTGGGTACAGTTGTACACCTCTGATCAGAGTAAATCTATTCGAATAGCCGTGCCCACGGTGATGGGGCGATCGACCGAGTTCTCCGTGATTAGTCTCACACTTTTACACCCTATGTTTTGGAACATGACTAGTATAGGTGGATGGTTTGGGCCTGTCGCAACGTGGGGATAACGTTGGACAGTGTTGGAGTCAAAATGCTTTAATTACTCAATTTACCGTTATTTTGACTGTGCTCAAAATTCGTATTGTTTGGAAAAACCCTGCCGTTTGAGCAAAAGCAAACCTTAGCCAGACCTTTGTCTCCCCTGCATTCATTCTTCTCCTCTTCCGGCGTGACTTGTTGAGTACGTGGAAGTACTCATCCTTGCCCCTTCACCAGAACCTGAGCCAGAGATTGAAGACGAAGAAGATGTGGAGTAGGCTTGTCCTACACTCTAGAAGCTGCCTGTGGAGTGGTCGAAGCCGCGTGGCCAGCGTCAAGCTTAGGCTTAGGCCCCTTTTTTTTCTTTTTCCGCTGCTGTTTTGTAATCTTTTTGTATTGTTTCTAAGACGTGGAACTATAATATCAACAATTGTCGTATGTGTACCCTGGTTGGTCCTGGACAGAGATTTTAATACACATATAGCTTTGGAAATTCGGGTCTGAATTTCTGGGCGTGACAAGTTGGTATCAGAGCCAATTTCTAGACCGTAGGAAAAGCCAAATGGAAAAACCCTAGGATCCCTCTGAATCTTTTCATATGCATAAGCCCTGGCTTTTGAAAATGGTTTTGGGAAAATGGGTCTTGATTCCTCGGGATTGGGAAAATTTTAAGTTTCTCTCAAAGCACTTTGAAAACTCGGTCAAGTCCAAGAGATAAGGTTCTGGAGTTAAAATTTGAAAAAAAATTCTTTTGATCTCTTATTCAGCCGCCAAGTTGGGATTTCCTAAGGGATCAAAGTCCTATGTCGAGATAGGAGGGAATGGTCGCCCATTTTTATTATAACTAAGCATCTATTTTCAGCATCATCTAGGGGATGTCCTGTGGACCCCCGATTTTGAGTCGGGAATCTTTCGTGTTCATAGTACCATTCCCTGGATCAAGTAGTTGGTACCCACGAATGCAGTACTGGATAATCAAGTGCACATGCACGAATAGTCTTACAATACCATTATTACATAAATAGGCCCGAAGGCATTGTTCATTCCACAGGACCTTATGGTCCGAATACAACATAAAAACAGAGTTTAGATAAGGCAGCGGAAAGAGGCAGCGGCTTGTCCATTGCCACAGGCAACGACCGGGACTAAGGTCTAATATGCGCCGTCAGTTCCTTCGCCCTCCGCGTAGTACGCGTAGGGGTCTTCGGCTCTTCATTTCCATCACCGGAGGTTTGTGCGTATAGCAAGGGTGAGTACCAACCGTACTCAGCAAGTCAACACAGAATTGATGCATATGATAGGGATATTCAAAGAACACGGCTAGGGTTATTTTTGCGTAAAGCCAGTTTTTCAATTCTTTTCACAAGCCTACCGACTAGCCAAAATCAAGTTTTAATTTCATGGTTCATTAATCCGGCGACGGTTCTGTCTACCATCCATCGTGATTCCAAGGATGGCTTCCCGTCTCCGGTTCGTCATGATTTTCTGGGGAGTCCACCCCTTCTCGCATTCTCGAGAAGTTGATCCACCAGCGAACAAAATCATCATGCAAACCCATCCCAGCAGTTTTAAGTTTAAAATCTAGCCAAGCGAAAGTCTTGTCACGATGCTCAATATCCGCGAGCACGGCTATTCGAATAGATTGATTCATTCACACTGCAGTGGATGTACACTTTACCCGTACTCCGCGACAGCCCAACAAATGAGCCTACGCCTCAACACATGAGACGGTCACGGCAAAGCCTTTCGATAACCTCACTTTGGCAGTACCCGCTCCATGAACTTTAGCCCTCATGCACTCTAGCCGTCCTTTTCTAGCAGTGAGAGGAGTTCTGGCGCACCCGGGGTAAGGGAAGACATTTCCAATCTTTAAGTTTAATTAACAGTAGTTTAATTTCACCATTTATAACAAAGGCCGCAGCCTCATTCTCATCCCATAACCACATCATAGAGAACCATCTATGCAAGGATACTGCCTCCGCTCGGCTACCTAGTCAGCTAGGTCTATACCCATTCGAGAAGTACGGTTGTACTGGCTCGTTTCCCGGCTATCTCATGGCTCGGTCCTTAATTGACCAGGGTCGGCACTTGCCTTTTCCGGAATCCACCCAAATCATCCGGCCGCCCAGCCTAAAACATTTGTATAGTACTTTCAATTTTCATCAAACTTAGTTCATCGGGGCCATGTGGCGCTCATGTCTCCACATGCCGAAGCTCAACTACCTCCCCTAAGGTAGTTGCCCAAGCACAAAGCTTTTTCATAAAGTCATGAGTATGCATGGTCTAAGTTTAGCAGGCTAAGGCTTTACCGAAGTTATGCTTCGGTTATTTGTATCACATCGCGAGTTACAAGGAGTAATTCTAAAGGTAAACAATAGCAAGGTATGGCATAACAAGTATAGGCAATCCGGTAAAGCATGCATGTTTAGAGTTTAAAATAACATCATTTCGCAAAAGGGATCAATATGTTCAAAGGGTGTGAAGACTTGCCTTGCTCGCACACTTGAGGGGTGGGATCTTCCGCGGTGTCGATGCCGGTTTCTTCGACGCTACCCGTACGTGCGAGAGATCAATTGAATTCGGTTAGAATTCAACTAAACACCGAGAGATCGAAAAGAACCACAAAAGCCATGAAAACCACTTCAAAGAGTTTTGCCGAAAATTCTACTCGAGTTAGAACAAGGGTTGCGAGGAAAAGTCCGGGTTTTGGAATCGAGTTGATGACCTAGGGTTTTCGCAAAGTCGGCGATCGTAATAAATTTGGAAATTACGTTTGAAAATATCAGCGAAGAAAATTCATGCTCGAAATTTGAGGGTTTGAGCACAAAAGCGAAACCTATTTCGATGGCGGGAAAGAATTAAACGGAATCCGGATTGAAAACGATGCGAAATGAAATTCGGAAAACGTCCGATTCCGATTTTTCAAACTTTGCACCGAGAAAATATGTGAGAAAATAATTTATTTTTGCTCAAAATTTTACTCAAGTCATCCCAAAATATTCTTCCAAATTTTCCAAAATTTTTCCTAATTTTTCCCTATTTTTCTTTTTTTCTTTTTCTTTTTCTTTTCTTTTTCTTTTTCTTTTTCTTTTTCCTGCGCACTGTTCAATGCCCGAAAGGTGTTCGACCGGGCTCGGCCAAAAACAGAGGCGGCGGCGGCGCTAGCGCACAAGGGAAAAGGGGGCGGCGACGGGGCTTACGGCGATGGCGCTCGGGGAGCAAGGGGCTCGGGGACCGGCTTGCGCGCGGCGGCGACGGCTAAACGGCGGCGGCTTTTGGCGGTGGCGCTGGAACGGCGAGATCACGGTGGCGGTGCGGTGGAATCGCGCGGCGCGCCTTTATAGGCGCGGCGCGGCGCGGCGCGAGAGAGAGGGGGGACGGCTCGGGCATGCGCGGCGCGGCGCGACACGCGGCGCAGCTCGGGGGCCGGTACGGCGGGCGAGACGCGGCGGCGAGGGCGCACGGCGCGGGCGGGGTCCGAGCGGCGTGCGCGCGCGAGGTAGGGGCCGGAGCGCGGCTTCGCCGCGTGGCGGGGCGCGCGCGCGCGCGGAGGCGGCCGACGGGCGGCGCAGCGTGCGTGCGCGCGGCGGCGGGGCGCGCGGGTCCGGCTCGGCGCGGTGCTCGCGCGGCGCGTGGCGCGGCGCGCGGGCGCGGCGCGTGCCGCGGCGCGTGGCGCGCGCGGGGCGCAGGGCGGGTGCGGCGCGCGGCGGCGGCGCGGCGGCGCGGGGCGCGGGGTCCGGCGCGCGCGCGGCGGCGCGCGTGGCGCGTCGCGGCGCGGGCGCGACGGCGGGCGGCGCGCGCGGCGCGGCGCGGCCGGTGACGGCGTCGAACACTTGGCGGCTAATGAACAAGTGAACTTTCACTTTTTCCCGATTTTCCATTTTCTTTTCTCATTTTCTATTTTCTTTCCTTCTAAAATTCCAAAATAAATCCTAATATCCCAAAAATAATTTTTAGCATTATATTTTAAACTTTTTCTTGACTTTTATTTTCCATAATTATTTTTCATATTTATTTAAATTTCTTTTTCCAAATTTTCATAATTCACCCATTTTATTTTCAAAAATTTCCCAAATTTCGAGTACGCCTCCCGAGAATTTTATTATTTATTTTGTGTTTTAATTTATCTTCTCCCAACCAAAATTTTTATTTTATATTACTCGAAATGCGTTTTCACAAATCCACACTTTTCCCTGGATTCCTTTTAAAATCGTGATGCGGCTTTCGCATCACCGTTTTGACAACTCCGAAACCTCCAAAACTCCGAAAAGGGAATTGATCACGTAACAATTTATGCAACCGAGCGGCAAATAAGAAGCGACAAACCCGAGAAGAAGCAATAGGCCACGGTTTTTGAAAGTTCCGATTTTTACGTTCCGATTTTGATTCTCCGATTTTTAGGATGTCACAAACCTACCCCCTAACAATAAATCTCGTCCCCGAGATTTCTTACCAGGCCGAGTAGGTGTGGGTATTCTGTCCTCAGAACTCTTCGCTTTCCCAGTAGCCTCTTCTTCCGTGTGATTGCTCCATTGTACCTTGTACATGCGCCATGACTTGGTCCGTGTCTTCTTTTCCGCCTCGTCTAGTATCTTGATTGGATGTTCCGGTAGGTAAGATCACCGTGGACATGGATGGCTTCTAAAGGAGCTTGCTCTTCCGTACCCGCAAACATTTCTTCACTGCGATACGTGGAACACTGGGTGACATCGGAGAGATTCTCGGCGCTTCCAATTGGTAAGCCACTTCTCCTCTCCTAGCGCTTATCAAGAATGGGCCCACGTATCGTGGTGCGAGTTTCCCTTGACTTTGAATCTCCGAGTTCCCGTAGTGGTGAGACTTTTAGATACACGTAGTCACCTTCTTTAAATTCCAATTCTCTTCGACGGGTGTCCGCGTAGCTCTTTTGTCGTGATTGAGCCGCTTGTAGTCGGTCCCGGATCGCGAACCTTTTCCTCCGCCTCCTTGATTATGTCGGCCCGAATACGGTTCGTTCACCGGTTTCGACCACATTAGTGGGGTTCGACATCGGCGACCAAATAAAGCTTCGTTTGGCGACATCTTCAAACCGGCTTGGTAGCTATTGTTGTAGGAGAACTCGGCGTACGGCAAACATTTCTCCCAATTCTTGGTGAAATCCAACGCACGTGCTCTCGGCATGTCTTCTAGCACTTGATTTGTCCTCTCGCCCGCCCGTCGCCGCGGGTGGTAAGCGGTACTAAAGGCAAGGTGATCGCCGAGTGCTTCGTGAACCTTGCTCCGAAATGAGATGTAAATTGGGTACCACGATCCGATATAATCCTTTTTGGTACACCGTGGAGACACACAATCCTACTCATATATAATTCCGCTAGCTTGGCACCGTTGTAGTTAGTTTTCACAGAATAAATCGCAGTCTTGGTGAGCCGATCTACTATTACCCAAATGGAATCGTAACCACGCAGCCTTGGGTAATCCTACTATGAAATCCATGCCTATCTCGTCCCATTTCCATTCGGAATCTTGAGTGGCTGCAGCAAGCCACCTGGGCGTTGATGTTCGGCTTTCACCCTTTGGCACACATCGCACACGGCTACGTATTCGGCTACATCCCTCTTCATATTAGGCCACCAAGATTCTCCTTTTAAATCCTGGTACATTTTCGTGCTTCCGGATGTAACGAATATGCCGATTCGTGGGCTTCCTTTAAGATCAATCCCCTCAAACCGCCTCGTTCGTGCACACGTATTCTCTTCTTGTACCACAAGATTCCCTTGTCATCTACCGAAAACTCCCGAGCGCGTCCAGCGCGCCATACATTCCTTAATTTCCTGGATTTCCTCATTCCCTCTTTGGGCTTCCTCTATTTGAGTTCTCGTAGGGGCTGGATTTCCAGTGAGTTCACTTCTCCGTGAGGAATCATGCATTGAGCCGAGCCATTTCTTCCTGGAGCTCATTAGCCACACCTCCCAATTCCATGTGGTTGCATTGGGCTTTGCGGCTCGCGCATCGGCCACTACATTTGCCTTGCCAGATGGTAATGGATTCCTAGATCGTAATCCTTGATCAACTCCAACCATCGCCCGTCGTAGGTTGAGATCAGCCGAGTAAAGAAATATTTCAAGCTCTTGTGATCGGTATACACATCAGTGGTTTCCGATCGATAGTGTCTCCAGATCTTCAATGCGTGTACCACCGCGGCTAATTCCAGTCATGTGTGGGGTAATTCTCTTCGTGGGGTCGTAATCGCGAGAGGCATACGCTACGACCTTTCCATCCTGCATCAATACTCCTCCCAATCCTTGCCGGATGCATCACAAGACATCACGAAGTCCTTCCGGTTGTCGGGTAAGGTCAAGATTGGAGCGGTGGTTAACTTTTCTTTTAATTGGTCGAAGGCTTTTTGGCACTTTTCATTCCATTCAAACTTCTTTTCCTTCTTCAGAGTTGAGTCATAGGTCGGGCTACGGTGGAAAACCCTTCGATAAACCGTCGGTAATAACCGGCCAAGCCCAAGAAACTCCGAACTTCCGTTACCGACTTGGGTGCCTTCCATTCCATAACGGCTTCGACCTTGGCGGGGTCTTCGCTACTCCTCCGCTGAAACCACGTGACCGAGAAAAGCGACTTCCTTGAGCCGAACTCGCATTTGCTGAACTTGGCATACACCCGGTGCTCTCGTAGCTTTTCCAAAGACTAGTCGTAGATGCTCCGCGTGTTCCTCATCGTTCTTGGAGTAGATAAGTATATCGTCGATGAACACCACTACGAATTTGTCCAGTACTCCATGAACACCTTGTTCATTAGGTTCATAAAGTACGCAGGGCATTGGTCAATCCAAAGGACATCACCGTGAACTCGTATAAGCCGTATCGTGTAGAGAATGCCGTCTTAGGAATATCTCCGGCTCTAATTCTCAATTGATGATATCCCGACCGTAGATCAATCTTGAGAACACCTGCGCACCCTTAAGTTGATCGAATAGGTCATCGATCCGGGCAGCGGGTACTTGTTCTTGATAGTGACTTCGTTCAGCGATCGGTAGTCCACACACATTCTCATGCTCCCATCCTTCTTTTTGACGAAGAGTACCGGAGCTCCCGGGGAGAAGAGTCAGCGAACGAATCCCTTCTCTTGTAGTTCCTTTATTTGTTTCTTGAGTTCCTCCAACTCATTGGCCGGCATTCGATAGGGCCTCTTGGATATGGGGGCAATGGCATTAAGTCGATGATGAACTCTACGTCGCGATCCGGGGCATTCCGGTAATTCCTCGGAAACACATCCGGTATTCTTGTACTACGGCATTCCACCTAGAGGTAGCATGGTGAACACTCCCGCAGCTTGTTCACACACCTTGGGTTTTGATCCATAGTTATGCTCATCTGTGATCCCCACGGGTGGATACCGTGACTTCCCTTCTCTGCAGCTATAATTCCATTATTTTTGGTCAACCAATCCATTCCGAGTATGACATCTATGGTTTGGGGCGATAACACCATAAGGTTTGAGAGAAACACCACGTCTCTAATCCGTATGGGCACATTAATGCAGGCATGGGGTACGGTTATGTCTCCCCCAGGTGAGTGTACCAACATAGGCCTCTTAAGTGCTACTTGGTGTAGGTGGTGTTGTTTGCTTACTTGGGAAGATATGAATGAATGCGAGGCTCCGAATCGAATAAAACTTTAACGGTGTAGAGTTGATAGAGAACATACCCATCAATACGCTCGGTCCTCCCGTGCTTCTTCCGCCCTCACATGATTCACTTGGCCACGTCGAAACCCGGTGGCGCCTCGTTGGGTAGCGGGGTCCCGAATGACCTCGTCCGCCGCAGGGGTGGGGTTCCTGACGGGTGTGGCATTGGCGCCAGTGCGCACAGGGTGTTGCGTGGTTTTGGGCAGCTATTGGAGTAATGCCCGTATTCTCCGCAGTTGAAACAGCTCACATTCCTTCTTCCCGGAGCGGCTAGGGTTGGTGTGGGTGTACGAAGCTGTGGTGTAGCTGACCTGTTGACATGGTCGGAAGCGAGAGGACGTCCGCTTGCGGGACGTTTGGCTTCCATCCGACGGGGTGGCTCCCTTGGGGCGTTGTGGCGTTCCCGAAATGGGCGAGCCATAGCGAGCCTCCTTTGCGGTTATTGTCCACCACCTTTTGGTCATGCTCAAGTCGGACGACCTTGTTGATGAGGCTTTGGAAACTGGTGTGATCCTGCCCGATCATTGGTCCCCTCAGTTCGTCATTTAGTCCCTCAATGAATTTGTCTATCTTTTCTTCTTCGTCTGCCAGGTCACTGGTGGCGTAACGGGCAAGCTGGGTAAACTTGTTCAGATACTCCTGTACCGAGGTGTTCCCTTGACGCAGTCTGCGGAACTCGTTCTTCTTCATCCTCATTACTGCAGCTGGCACGAAATTCTCACGGAACGCAGCCGTGAATTCCTCCCATGTTGGCTCGCCGGCGTCTTCAGCTCGTGTCTCCTTGTAGGTGTCCCACCGCCACTCGCGGGACCCTCCAACCGGTTAGTAGCGAAGACCACTCTATCGCTTCTCGGACTCGACGAGGGTTAGCTTCTTTTCTATCACTCTTAGCCAATCTTCGGCGTCCATAGGTTCTTCGGCCGTGGAAAAAGTGGGCGGCTTAGCTCTCATGAATTCCCCCAGACTCGATCCTCCTCGACCTCCTTGATTATTGGCGATCGCTTGGAGTAGCTGGGTCTGCATAGCCATGACCTCCGCCAGGGTGGAGGGGTTGGGTTCCGGCGGGTTTTCGTTGGTTGCCGCGGCTCTGCGACGATGTGCCATCTGAAGAAGAGAGATGAATTAAGAGAGCGATCTAGTTTAGGTTATGGTTCACAGGAAATTTTTCTTCAAGTTCCTTCGAATGATCTTCACTCAACAGGCAAGGTGAAACAATAAATAGCATACGAATTAAGACATCGCAAGGCGATGCCTGTGTTCATCATATTACATAAGGGGTACATGGACTGTATACACACAGTCCTCCATGCCAGATAGCAATAATAATTATATCGTTCAGCTAGATCAACTAATTAAGGGTAAATAGGAAGTGCGCCGGTCGGGAAGGTCCTTCCGCCTAGTCATCCAACCATCCGCAAGAGCCGGGCGCCGGAAGCGGGTGGTCCGCCGCCGAAGCAAACCGAAGTCCCCACGGCTCGGAGGTGGCGGCCTCGAGTCACGCCGAATCTTTCGACTCGGTGGCCGCGTACTCTTGCGAGCGCCCGGCGGGTGAGGGGCCTCCCGTGTGAGTCAAGCGACGAGGGGAACTTCCTCCTCCATTGAGTCGGTGTCGCTAGACTCCCATTTGATCTCCATGGGCTCCGCCTCGGACTCCGTGTCGGTGTGGATCTGGATGGGGTTACCCTCTCCCGATCCCGGCTCGGAGGGTACCGGCACGGAGCTCGGGGTGGCAGCATGGGGTCGACTGTATGGTGCGTGCTCGTGCTCAACATGAAAGCTTGCTCCATCATAGCTTGAAAAGTATCAAAGCTTGCTGGAGTTATATGGTAATAGTGGTCGGGCACGGGCAGGATGTGATGGTACAGCTCGCTGGAAGTACTGCAGCGTAGACAGATGAGTGTGCACTGCTTCCTCTAGCCGGTTGATCTCGTCGCTTGCTTTTCCCGAGCCGCTCTTCCAGCTCTACTAGAGCCTCCCTCGGGCCATGTAGCGGTCCGAGAGTTGCTCATACGAGCACCATTGGCCTCGCACGTGTTCGCAAGATGCTTATCTCGGTCTCCACACCTTGGTGGTCGGCGACCGATCATTGAGGCGTGATCGCGATCGTTGATCTCGAGCGGGCCTCCTCGTAATCGCGTCTCGTCTCTCCGCCCAACGCGATAAACGCGTGACCATCGGGTTGTAGCAGCAGGGGGTAGCCTCCACGGTGCAGACGGGTTGCCCTCTTCGCGGTAAGGGTGATGCACGAACTCGTCATTGTGAGTTCGGCACGGTGTTCCGCATTAAGGCGAAGGAAGGCCTCGCGAGCGGCATCCCGAATAGCCGCTTCGCTAGGTCCCGTGGTAGCGAGTGTGGAAGCGTAGGATGTCTCACTCCCCATGCGGGCTTCTATGGACACGGCCGCCTCCCGTGGATACATCTCGGAGCCATGTCTCTTGGTGTGATAAGTGGGCGGTTCCGGTATCTCAAGCACCATAGTAGAGACTCGAAGTTGTACCACGAACCCCTCGTCTCGCGGGTTAGTGACTTCCAGTGTTCCGTCGTGGTTTGACATCTCTTTTACAGCAATTTAGGGTTAGCGAGAGGGAGCTATCATAATCATTTGGTATAAAGAAATACGATGTAGAAAAGATATATTTGCATTTTCGGAAATAATAGTTTAAAACTGTTCCTACCGTAGGGATATTTCCCTTTAGCCATCTAGTTAGGGTAGGGCGCCATTTGGTCTTAGCCTACGGTCGCATGGCTCGATACCAGCTCGTGGACCCCGATTTTGAGTCGGGAATCTTTCGTGTTCATAGTACCATTCCCTGGATCAAGTAGTTGGTACCCACGAATGCAAGATCTGATAATCAAGTGCACATGCACGATTAGTCTTACAATACCATTATTACATAAATAGGCCCGAAGGCATTGTTCATTCCACAGACCTTATGGTCCGAATACAACATAAAAACAGAGTTTAGATAAGGCAAGCGGAAAGAGGCAGCGGCTTGTCCATTGCCACAGCAACGACCGGACTAAGGTCTAATATGCGCCGTCGTTCTTTCGCCCTCCGCGTAGTACGCGTAGGGGTCTTCTCGGCTCTTCATTTCCATCACCGGAGGTTTGTGCGTATAGCAAGGGTGAGTACCAACCGTACTCGGCAAGTCAACACAGAATTGATGCATATGATAGGGATATTCAAAGAACACGGCTAGGGTTATTTTTGCGTAAAGCCGCTTTTTCAATTCTTTTCACAAGCCTACCGACTAGCCAAAATCAAGTTTTAATTTCATGGTTCATTAATCCGGCGACGGTTCTGTCTACCATCCATCGTGATTCCAAGGATGGCTTCCGTCTCCTGGTTCGTCATGATTTTCCGGGAGTCCACCCTTTCTCGCATTCTCGAGAAGTTGATCCACCAAATAACAAAATCATCATGCAAACCCATCCCAGCAGCTTTTAAGTTTAAAATCTAGCCAAGCGAAAGTCTTGTCACGATGCTCAATATCCGCGAGCACGGCTATTCGAATAGATTGATTCATTCACACCGCAGTGGATGTACACTTTACCCGTACTCCGCGACAGCCCAACAAATGAGCCTACGCCTCAACACATGAGACGGTCACGGCAAAGCCTTTCGATAACCTCACTTTGGCGCACTCCGCTCCATGAACTTTAGCCCTCATGCACTCTAGCCGTCCTTTTCTAGCAAGTGAGAGGAGTTCGCGCACCCGGGTAAGGGAAGACATTTCCAATCTTTAAGTTTAATTAACGTAGTTTAATTTCACCATTTATAACAAAGGCCGCAGCCTCATTCTCATCCCATAACCACATCATAGAGAACCATCTATGCAAGGATACCGCTCCGCTCGGCTACCTAGTCAGCTAGGTCTATACCCATTCGAGAAGTACGGTTGTACGGCTCGTTTCCCGCTATCTCATGGCTCGGTCCTTAACTGACCGGGTCGGCACTTGCCTTTTCCGAATCCACCCAAATCATCCGGCCGCCCTGCCTAAAACATTTGTATAGTACTTTCAATTTTCATCAAACTTAGTTCATCGTGGCCATGTGGCGCTCATGTCTCCACATGCCGAAGCTCAACTACCTCCCCTAAGGTAGTTGCCCAAGCACAAAGCTTTTTCATAAAGTCATGAGTATGCATGGTCTAAGTTTAGCAGGGCTAAGCGCTTACCGAAGTTATGCTTCGGTTATTTGTATCACATCGCGAGTTACAAGGAGTAATTCTAAAGGTAAACAATAACAAGGTATGGCATAACAAGTATAGGCAATCCGGTAAAGCATGCATGTTTAGAGTTTAAAATAACATCATTTCGCAAAAGGGATCAATATGTTCAAAGGGTGTGAAGACTTGCCTTGCTCGCACACTTGAGGGGTGGGATCTTCCGCGGTGTCGATGCCGGTTTCTTCGACGCTACCCGTACGTGCGAGAGATCAATTGAATTCAGTTAGAATTCAACTAAACACCGAGAGATCGAAAAGAACCACAAAAGCCATGAAAACCACTTCAAAGAGTTTTGCCGAAAATTCTACTCGAGTTAGAACAAGGGTTGCGAGGAAAAGTCCGGGTTTTGGAATCGAGTTGATGACCTAGGGTTTTCGCAAAGTCGGCGATCGTAATAAATTTGGAAATTACGTTTGAAAATATCAGCGAAGAAAATTCATGCTCGAAATTTGAGGGTTTGAGCACAAAAGCGAAACCTATTTCGATGGCGGGAAAGAATTAAACGGAATCCGGATTGAAAACGATGCGAAACGAAATTCCGAAAACGTCCGATTCCGATTTTTCAAACTTTGCACCGAGAAAATATGTGAGAAAATAATTTATTTTTGCTCAAAATTTTACTCAAGTCATCCCAAAATATTCTTCCAAATTTTCCAAAATTTTTCCTAATTTTTTCCCTATTTTTCTTTTTTTCTTTTTCTTTTCTTTTTCTTTTCTTTTTCTTTTTCTTTTCCCCGCGCACTGTTCAATGCCCGAAAGGTGTTCGACCGGGCTCGGCCAAAAACAGAGGCGGCGGCGGCGCTAGCGCACAAGGGAAAAGGGGCGGCGGCGGGGCTTACGGCGATGGCGCTCGGGAGGAGCAAGGGGCTCGGGGACCGGCTTGCGCGCGGCGGCGACGGCTAAACGGCGGCGGCTTTTGGCGGTGGCGCTGGGAACGGCGAGATCACGGTGGCGGTGCGGTGGAATCGAGGCGCGGCCCCTTATAGGCGCGGCGCGGCGCGGCGCGAGAGGAGAGAGGGGGACGGCTCGGGCATGCGCGGCGCGGCGCGACACGCGGCGCAGCTCGGGGGGCCGGGTACGGCGGGCGAGACGCGGCGGCGAGGGCGCACGGCGCGGCGGGGTCCGGAGCGGCGTGCGCGCGCGAGGTAGGGGCCGGAGCGCGGCTCGGCCGCGTGGCGGCGGCGCGCGGCGCGCGGGGCGGCGCAGACGGCGGCGCAGCGGGCGTGCGCGGCGGCGCGGCGCGCGGTCCGGCCGGCGCGGTGCTCGCTGGGCGCGCGGTGGCGCGCGCGGCGCGGGCTGCGCGCGCGCGGGCGCGGCGCGCGGGGGGGGCAAGGGGGCGGTACGGGGCGCGGGCGCGGGCGGCGGCGCGGCGGGTCCGGCGCGGCGCGCGGGCGGCGGCGCGTGGCGCGGCGGCGCGCGCGGCGCGACGGCCGGCGAGCCGCGCGCGCGCGCCGGGCCGGTACGGCGTCGAACACTTGGCGGCTAATGAACAAGTGAACTTTCACTTTTTCCCGATTTTCCATTTTCTTTTCTCATTTTCTATTTTCTTTCCTTCTAAAAATTCCAAAATAAATCCTAATATCCCAAAAATAATTTTTAGCATTATATTTTAAACTTTTTCTTGACTTTTATTTTCCATAATTATTTTTCATATTTATTTAAATTTCTTTTTCCAAATTTTCATAATTCACCCATTTTATTTTCAAAAATTTCCCAAATTTCGAGTACGCCTCCCGAGAATTTTATTATTTATTTTGTGTTTTAATTTATCTTCTCCCAACCAAAATTTTTATTTTATATTACTCGAAATGCGTTTTCACAAATCCACACTTTTCCCTGATTCCTTTTTAAAATCGTGATGCGGCTTTCGCATCACCGTTTTGACAACTCCGAAACCTCCAAAACTCCGAAAAGGGAATTGATCACGTAACAATTTATGCAACCGAGCCGGCAAATAAGAAGCGACAAACCCGAGAAGAAGCAATAGGCCACGGTTTTTGAAAGTTCCGATTTTTACGTTCCGATTTTGATTCTCCGATTTTTAGGATGTCACATGTCCTTAGGAGGTTTTAATTAGCCTCATAAAACCCTCTTTTTCTCGTTTACTTTACTTGAGTCCTTTATCATTTGTCTAACTTGGGTTTGAGCATGCATTGATCCCCTACCTTGTCTTCTCTAGATGGCAGGCCGTCCATACCCACAATGGTCGTGGTCCGAAAGGTTTCGTCGCGGAGCGGCAAGAATGGCCTTGGCAAGGCTATCCGGATGCACCTGAATACACCGTCATCTCACCGTTCGACAGTGAGTTGCTTCACCAAGTCCGCCTGGAGGAGCACAGGTTCGTCGGCACCAATATCCCAAACATGGTGGTCACGGCGTCAGGAGGAACAGATGAGCATGCCTGCCAAGCGGCGGCTTATCTAATGCTGGCTCGGATGAGGGAGATGCATGACTACCATCTCCGCCACTCTGCCTACCGGTACCATCCTCGGCGGGGAACTTCGTCAGCAATCAACACCTTCCAATTTGCTGAGGGGGAGAACGACACCACCTTCTCCCACATGAGGACGGTGATTGAAGGGCTGGATAAGATGCATGCAGAGCTTCACATGGTGGCGAAGGCTCTGAACGACCAGAAGATCTCAAGGATCAAGAGTTTGAAGGATGAGGTGGATCGTCTCAAGAGAGAGATCGCCAGTCTGAAGGGGCTTCCACCTCCCAACATCCTTCGGATCAGGATCACGCCACGGAAGAACACCAAGGCTCTGGTGCGGATGCAGATGGCACCCAGGTTTCCACCCCTTGCACCACCGCGTTCCCCAGTCCCCGTCCCAGTACCAGATCCTGCTCTTGTTCTGGTCCCTGCCCTAAGAGGAGGAGGAGGATGGATCTCGGTGTCCAAGAGCAAAGCAAGGGCGAGCGGCGGCGGCTCCAAGAGCCCTGACGGAAAGACGAGTTAGCCTCTCGAAGCCGCTCGAAGGAAAAGGAAGATGGGAACTCCCTTGGAAGTGGTTTCGACTCCTCCGACCGTGGAAGCCGTTCCGACCCTTAGAGCGTCGCCACCCTTAGTTTACCGTTTTCCTAGTTTTTCTGTTTGCTTAGTTGCTGTGTGTTAGGAGTGCTGTTTGTGGGTAGTGGTCAACCTGTATCAAGTGTGGATATGGGTTGCCCAATTAAGGATGTTGGGTGTGTTTTAAGTGTTTTAAGTCAAGAACAGATCAAAACAAGTAATAAAGATCAACTTATCTATTCAATCTGTTTTACTCCTTCTCCCCGCCTTGTTTGTTCCGCTTCTTCAGATGGTGAACACCAGAAATGGTAGCAACAACAATGAGTCAGCTGAGAACAACACCCGTGCTAATACCAACAACCCACCTCCTCCCCCTGAGAACATCACTTTGGCACAAGTCCTAGCCAACCAAACCCAGATGATGGCTGCAATAATGCAGCAAATGCAACAGCAGCATCAGCAGATGCAGTTGCAAATGATGCAATAGTTTCAACAGCAGAACCAGCATCAGCACGACCATTTCACACCGCCACCTCCCCCACAAAACAAACTGTCAGAATTCCTTCGAGTCCGTCCCCCAACTTTCTCCAGTATCACCAACCCAATGGAGGCTAATGACTGGATCATAGCCATAGAAAAGAAGTTGGACCTTCTCCAGTGCACAGACCAAGAAAGGGTATCTTTCACCACTCACCAACTCTAAGGTCCCGCCTCAGCCTGGTGGGACAATTTCTTGGTCACCCGTCGGGTGGACGCACCCGTAGTTACTTGGGCAGAGTGTTGTCACCTATTCCGGTAGGCTCACATCCCCGGAGGGATAGTAGCCCAGAAAAAGAGGGAGTTCAGATCCTTGGAGCAGGGCACTCGAACCGTCACCGAGTATCTGCACGAATTTAATCGCTTAGCGCGATATGCTCCAGAGGATGTACGTACTGACACCGAGCGTCAAGAGAAGTTCTTGGCCGGGCTGGACGATGAGTTGACAGACAAACTCATCTCTGGTGAGTATGCCGACTTCGAGAAGTTGGTTGACAAAGCTATTCGTCAAGAAGACCAACACAATAAAATGCTCAGAAAACGGAAGGCTACCCAGTTTAGGCCACATCCTCAGCAAGGGAATTCCCAGCGGCCGCGTTTCACTCCGGCTGGTCAGAGTGGACCTACCACTATGATCGTCAGCATCGCCGTACCATCCCGGGAATTTCCAACCCAGCGGAAGCCGTCCCGGACAGCCACAGCGGAATCCGGCCCCGTGTCCACCAACAGCAGCCGCCAACGCAGTCCAAGCCAATGCCACCAAAGAAGGACTCGGGATTCAAACCAGTAATTGCTTCAATGTGGAGAACCCGGACATTTCGCAGACAAGTGTCCAAGACCAAAACGCGTGCCCAGGTTTATCCAAGCAAGAGTGAATCATGCTTCAGCAGAGGAGGCACAGACGCACCGGATGTCATACTGGGTATGTTCCCTGTGAACTCCTTTAATGCATCAGTCCTGTTTGATTCGGGTGCAACCCATTCTTTCATATCAAAAGCATTTGTGGGGAAACATGGGTTGTCTGTGTTAAAACTTAAGATACCCATGCGGGTCCAAACACTCGGGAACCATTTGAACACGCCCACTTTTGCCCTTCGGTGGCAATAAAAATCCAAGGATTCCCTTTCTAGCCAATCTTATCCTTCTAGAATCAAAAGGCCTGGATGTCATCCTTAGGATGGATTGGTTAACCCGTCATAAAGGTCGATCGATTGCGCAAGCCGCACGATCTCCGTAACCAATGACGAGGGAAGAAAGTAATTTACCGCTCCCTAAACCACCGAGGGTAGTGGCAAGCCTCGAATCGGATTTTGGCTAAGGAGAAGCCCGAAGAGAAAGGAAAGGACCAGGCAAAGTTAGAAGATATTCCTGTGGTTTGTAACTACCCTAAGTCTTCCCGAAGACCTAACCACAATGCCACCCGAAAGAGAAATAGAGTTTCGGATTGACCTAGTCCCCTGGCACTCGCTCCGATCCACAAGAGACCCTATAGAATGGGAGCCAATGAGTTGGCAGAGGTCAAGAAGCAGGTAGACGAACAGTTAAAGAAAGGTTATATCCGCCCGAGCACATCGCCCTGGGGTGCGCCAGTCATTTTTATGGAGAAAAAGGATAAGACCAAAAGGATGTGCGTCGACTATCACGCACTCAACGAGGTCACTATTAAGAATAAATACCCTCTCCCTAGGATTGACGACCTGTTCGATCAATTAAAGGGAGCAAAGGTGTTCTCCAAGATAGACCTGTGGTCAGGCTATCATCAGCTAAGAATCCAAGAAGAAGATTTTCCCAAGACTGCCTTCGTCACACGGTATGGTCTGTACGAGTGCACGGTCATGTCCTTTGGACATACAAATGCCCCAGCCTTTTTCATGAATTTGATGAACAAAGTGTTCATGCAATTCCTAGACAAGTTTGTCGTGGTGTTCATCGACGACATCTTGATCTATTCGCAGTCCGAAGAGGAACATGAGCACCATCTCCGGTTGGTACTTGAAAAGTTAAGAGATCACCAGCTCTATGCTAAGTTTAGCAAATGTGCTTTGTGGTTGAAGGAAGTGCAATTCCTCGGCCATATCGTGAATGGGCAAGGAGTCGCAGTGGACCCTTTGAATGTAGAAGCTATGACCAAATGGACTCCACCTAAAACCGTCACCCAAGTCAGAAGTTTTCTAGGACTTGCGGGTTATTATCGTCGGTTCATCGAAAACTTCTCCAGAATTGCCAAGCCTTTGACGCAGTTGTTAAAGAAGGATGAAAAGTTCATATGGACTGTCGAGCTCAACCTGAGTTTTGAAACACTCAAGAGAAAACTAGTGTCCGCACCCATATTGATCTTGCCAGATCAAAAGGATTTTCAAGTCTATTGCGACGCATCTCACCAAGGGTTAGGCTGTGTGTTGATGCAAGATGGAAAGGTGGTCGCGTATGCTTCCCGCCAGTTGAGACCTCATGAGTCTAATTACCCAACACATGACTTGGAGCTAGCAGCAGTCGTCCATGCTCTGAAAATATGGCGACATTACCTCATCGGTAATCGCTGTGAAATATATACGGATCATAAGAGCCTAAAATACATCTTCACCCAACCGGATTTCAACCTCCGTCAGCGACGATGGTTGGAGTTGATCAAGGATTATGATCTCAGTATACACTACCATCCTGGCAAAGCTAACGTGGTAGCTGATGCCCTGAGCCAAAATAGTTACTGCAACTCTATTCACATAGATGGGAGATGTGAACAGTTACTACAAGATCTAGAGCACCTCAACCTGGAAATTGTTGAACTCGGATTTGTGGCCGCTCTTGAGGCCCAACCCACACTCATAGATCAAATTCGCATAGCTCAAGCCTCGGATCCGGACATAGTTGAGCTTAAGAAGAATATGAGAGTGGGAAAAGCTCGTGACTTCACGGAAGACGAGCATGGAACCATATGGATGGACAACAGGATATGTGTGCCAGAAGATAAGGAATTGAGAAAGTTAATCCTTACTGAAGCACATCAGAGTCAGTACTCTATCCATCTGAGAAGTACCAAAATGTACTAGGATCTCAAGGAGAAGTTCTGGTGGGTTAGCATGAAAAGAGAAATAGCAGAATTCGTGGCACTATGCGACGTATGCCAGCGAGTAAAGGCAGAACACTAGAGGCCTGCTGGATTATTACAGCCACTTCAAATTCCGGAATGGAAGTGGGAGGAAATCAGGATGGATTTCATCACCGGTTTACCCCGGACATCATCAGGACACGATTCTATCTGGGTTATAATCGACCGCCTCACTAAAGTGGCTCATTTTATCCCAGTGCTTACCACCTATACGGGCAGAAGGTTAGCAGAATTGTTCCTTGCAAGGACTGTGTGTCTTCATGGTGTACCTAAGAAGATAGTATCTGATCGTGGTAGCCAGTTCACCTCTATGTTTTGGCAAAAACTACAAGAGGAACTTGGCACCCGGTTGAATTGTAGCACGGCCTATCTCCCGCAAACCGATGGTCAGACGGAACGTGTAAACCAGGTTTTGGAAGATATGTTCTGAGCTTGTGCTCTGGATTTCGGAGGAGCTTGGGATAAGAGCCTGCCCTATGCAGAGTTCTCTTATAACAACAGTTATCAGGCTAGTTTACAAATGGCACCTTTCAAAGCACTTTATGGACGAAAGTGTTGAACCCCGCTTTTCTGGGATCAGACCGGTGAACGTCAGTTGTTTGGGACCGAAGTGTTAAGTGATGCCAATGAGAAAGTCAGAATCATAAGAGAAAGGCTGAAAGTTGCGCAGTCTCGTCAGAAGAGTTATACAGACAACCGTCGCAGAGAGCTAGTTTTTAAAGTCGGAGACTATGTATATCTTCGTGTCACCCCACTTCCGGGAGTGCACCGATTCTAGACCAAAGGCAAGTTGGCACCACGCTATGTGGGACCATATCGGATTCAAGAGCGATGAGGTCAAGTGGCATACCAACTCGAACTGCCACCCACCATGGCAGGAATCCACGACGTTTTCCACGTCTCCCAACTCAAGAAGTGTCTGAGAGTTCCTGAAGAACAAGCCAGTCCATATCAGATTGAAATCCAGGAAGATCTGACCTATGTGGAGAAACCAACGCGAATACTCGAAACCAGTGAACGGAGGACCCGAAACAAGGTCATCAGGTTCTGCTGAGTTCAATGGACTCATCACACCGAAGAAGAAGCAACCTGGGAAAGGGAAGATGAGCTAAAGGCCGCTCATCCCTATCTCTGCTTGCCGCACTCCAAATCTCGGGTCGAGATTCCGTTTAAGGCGGGCAGTTTGTAACACCCTGAGGTGTTTTCCCCTTTTAAAAATCCAAAAGAAAATCATAAAAGAAAATCGTTGGAATTAACTGGAGAGAATCAATAATCTTTTAAAATCCAAATGTTAAATGGAAATGGCATGGTAGGATTTTTCCTAAATTCTACATGTCAAAATACACTAACAGGATTTTTAGTGGAATTTTCGAGCCCAAGAAATAATTTTTCACCAATTAAAATCAAAATCGGAATTAATAAATCCCGGTTTTTCTTTTTCTCTCTCCTCCCATATGTTTCCCGCCCTTTTCGATCGTGGCCGCCGCCCGAGCCGACGGCCCATCCCCCCGCACGTGCCCACGACGGCCCCCCGACGGCCGTCCCCCCCACCGACGCGCGCCCTCCTCTCTCTCGCGCGGCCGGCCGTAGGCCACGGTCCGCCAAACCCTTGCGCCGCGAATAAGTCCAGCTTTGTCTCCCTTCTACCCCGGACGCCGACGGTGGGGTCCACCTGTCGCCCCGTCCCCTACCTCCAGCTGCCCGCCACCATTGACGCCGCTCGCCCGCGCGGATCTCGCCGCCCCGTCCCTCCCCGCGCGGTAAAGGCACCGCCTTAACTTCCCGTCTCTCCCGCCGCCTTCAATCGCCCGCCGCCTCCGCGCCTTAATGGCCGGATTTAACCACCGGCCATTATTTTCCCAAAATCACGTCGGCGAGTAATTGCGCCCTTATCCGGTCGCCGCTGACCTCCCCATTCCCTATTTAAGCACCTCCTCGCCCTCCCGAGCTCCCCACACCTCCACTCAAGCCTCCATTTCTCTCCGTCGTTCCCGCACCGTGCGCCCCTGCTTCGGACTTCGTCGCCGAGGATCGGCCGTGTTTTCCTGCTGCTCCGAGGTGTCCCGAGCTCCGCCGACTCCTTCCTCCTTGTCGCCGGTGCCAGCGCCGCTTCGGCCACCCCTCCCGAGTGGTTTCGCCGTCTCCTCACCGTCCGAGTCGTCGTCCCTTTCACCTCCGGCGACCCGCGGTGAGCGCCTCCCCTTTCCCTCTCGGCCGAACGCGCTCCACGCTCCCGAGTGCGCACGGCTCCTCCTCGCGTGAGCCGCGGTATTCCGCCGCCCACACCGCTGCCCGAATGGCGCCGGCCGGTCTCCGGCCGCCGTGCGCCATCGCCGGCCGATTGCGCCGCCTCGTGCCCCCTCACCGGCCGTCCGTCTGCGCCTCGGCGGTCCAGGCCATCCGCCACGCCCGGCCGCGTGGCAACCGCGTTGGCACCACGTGTACGCCATGTGGTGCACCGCTCTCCCTCTCGGCCCGTGGACCCAGTCCACCGTGGACCGGTGCTCCTGCGACCGATGACGCCATCACTGATGTCAGCCCTAGCGCTGACGCAATTCCGGGATTTATTGCACAATAAATTATTAAGGATTTTCCTGTTTTAGTAAAAACATAGATAATCTTCTAAAAATCATATCTTTTCAATCCGACCTCCGTTTTAGCCCATTCAAATTTCATTATATTCATTAAAATGCTAAGAATCCATTAAAAATGTTTTGTTTCCTGTTTTAGTAGCTTTTTAGCCTGTTTTGTTGAAGTGCTTGTTTGCCGTGTAGATCCCGGTAGTCCCTCCGTCCCGGTTTACTTTGAAGTCGTCGCGGAAGTCCCCCAAGCCGAAGAGCAAGGCAAGTCATACCATATTATTGATCATATTGCTCCTATTTTGCTAAAACACCTGTTTTACTCTATGAAATTGCATGTATTTTATATTGTCATTTCATGGGAAATAGTACACCTTATACTTAGTTTATGCCTTAGGTTTGACACCCCAAACCCTTTGATAAAACTTGGGAAAATAATGTGATTAGATTCAGGACTAGGTTATGCTTAGCCTGGCTTAGTTTCACTAGCTTACTAAATGGGTCATTTTCTCACTTAATGTATCTCTCCCGGACTTATGTTCGGAGGATTAATGATTATAGATTCAAGTGAACCGGACTAATAACTAAAATATGACAAATGGTGGGCTGTGGGTGCTATGGTTTTGGTTAGCGGCGCCCATAGCAATTAAGGACCGGTTCACGGGACCCCTCGGGAGAATGACCATGCAAACCACAAGCCGAAATGGGTAAGGTAGATCCCGTAGTGTAGCCTCTCCTAGTTGACGAACCCATCGGCAAGGGTGAGCGGGATGGAGTTTCAGTCGGCCCCAGTATAAGGGTTGTTGGGCTGCCGGATTCACCGAGGCACTCAGGGGGGTTGCCTACTCCCAGGGTCCGGGAGTGGGGGTGAAACCTTGGTGGGGTTCGCTTGGTTAGAGGGGGGTTATACGAAAGGTCCTATCACAGTTCCCTTTCCGGGGTATCGCGGTGGTATTCCGGCGCACGGGGAGACCGTGTTGTGGGGCTGTGTCTTGCGGGTACAGTTGTGCACCTCTGATCAGAGTAAATCTATTCGAATAGCCGTGCCCGCGGTGATGGGGCGATCGACCGAGCTCTCCGTGATTAGTCTCACACTTTTACACCCTAAGTTTTGGAACATGACTAGTATAGGTGGATGGTTTGGGCCTGTCGAAATGTGGGGATAACGTTGGACAGTGTTAGAGTCAAAATGCTTTAATTACTTAATTTACCGTTATTTTGTCTGTGCTCAAAATTTGTATTGTTTGGAAAAACCCTTGCCGTTTGCGCAAAAGCAAACCTTAGCCAGACATTTGTATCCCCTGCATTCATTCTTCTCCTCTTCCGACGTGACTTGTTGAGTACATGGAAGTACTCATCCTTGCCCCTTCATCGGAACCTGAGCCAGAGATTGAAGACGAAGACGATGTTGAGTAGGCTTGTCCTACGCTCTGGAAGCTGCCTGTGGAGTTGTCGAAGTCGCGTGGCCAGCGTCAAGCTTAGGCTTAGGCCCCTTTTTTTTTCTTTTTCCGCTGCTCTTTTGTAATCTTTTTGTATTGTTTCTAAGACGTGGAACTGTAATATCAACAATTGTCGTATGTGTACCCTGGCTGGTCCTGGACAGGGATTTTAATACACATATAGCTTCGGAAATTCGGGTCTAAATTTCTAGGCGTGACACGACCCCTTCTTGCCCTTCTTTGCATTGGAGGCACTCACGATCTGATCGGGAGTTAGCTTCCTCTTGGTGCAAAGTTTCTTGACAGGTGGTTTGCGCTTAGCCTTCTGCATCATCATCACATGATGACCGTTTTTCTGGATACTCTCCTCAGCTGTCTTCAGCATCCCATGCAATTCAGCCAAGGTTCTATCCATATTGTTCATGTGATAATTTAATACGAATGGCTCGAAGCTCGGAGGGAGCGACCGGAGAATCACATCGAGCCAACTTGGCTAAGGGAAAACCTAGTTTTTCCGGACTCTCAATGTAGCCAATCATTTTTATCACATGCGGATCGACGGGATTCCCTCAACAAGCTCGCACGCAAACAAGGACTTCGAGGTGTTGAACCTCTCGGCCCGAGCTTGGTTCTCAAACATACCACGCAGTCCCTGAATAATAGTGTGAGCATCGCTGCTCTCATATTGCTTCTGAAGCTCAGGGGACATTGTAGCAAGCATGAGATAGCTTATATCTAGGGCATCATTAGTGTGCTTCTCATAAGCACTCGTGCGTTGCAAAGTGGAATTATTAGGCAAATCCTCGGATAGGGTACTTCAAGAACGTACTCCTTACGCTCTTGCTTGAGAACAATTCTCAAGTTGCGATACCAATCCATAAAGTTTGTTCCATTTAATTTTTCCTTTTTGAGAATAGATCGCAAATTAAAAGTACTCGGGGTGTAGTATTGGCTGCCATTTATTCTACAACAGAAAAAGCAAAGTTTAGCACAATGTTTATGCTATGTCTATTCTTAAACAATTTAACATTAGACTCCCATTACGTATTTTACACCTTCCCTCTAGGTTACGTATTGGGTCAAGATCCACATGTTAGTTAATTTCTAGTGAGCTTTGGCATCACTGCTAGAAAATTAATAACATCGGTAAGCAACTCCTTGCTAATCACATCTCTATGTGACTCTTGTTGTTGGTGTGACATCTCCAAGCCCCGGCGCCAACCTATGCCCCAAGGCTCAAAACTGTTTTGATAGCCTTGTTAAGTAAACCAAATGATTCTGCTGTATATGTCTGACATATACCCCCTCGTGTTATGATAGAGAATGGCACTCTGCTTTGGCAGACCCACCATTGAAGAGCATAACGGTGACGGGTGCAACATTTGGAAGGGCATCATTACTACTTAATTTTGCGAGGGATGCTATCCTATCAAACAAACATATCACATATATGAAAGCAGGTAGAATAGCATATTATGAAATAGTATGGCCCCCTTCACATGGTGATCTCCATCTCCATGCTGGCGCTGAGGATCTCCATCTTCGGCACCATCTTCCAATGTGCATGATGCTTGATTTCTTCAAACTAAGCTACTACTATAGAAGCTCTAATTGAAGATTACATCGACTCGTAGGTCGTGAAGGAATATTACAAGCATTGCACGTATGAAAGTATATTACAGGCATCACATGCATATCATACATCTCATACATACAATAGGGCCATACCATCTCAAAGCATTCTCTGCAAAAACAAGTTAGGCATAGAAAACATTTTCTACCTATTGCAGAGAAACGGCATCGAGACGACCTGTAAGGGGGATGCACACGGACTACGAGATAGCTTCGGCATAATCACATTATACCGTTCTGATACACTATCAAGGAACGCTATCTCGAAGCCGACTCAAATCGAGATCTATGGATATTGCTTCGACGTAATCACATTACGCCGTTCCGATACACTATCAAGGAACGCAATTACCATGAACTCTCCTCAACAAATCCCGTAAAACCGATTGATCTAATCAACCCGTGTGCTAAACTTGTTCCAGATCCAATCTAAAACCCAAACTAAGCAAGATTAGCTCTGATACCACTGAAGGGTTACGCGAAAGCTACGCTAGCCAAAAACAAAAACTTTTCTACCGCGCAAACCAGGAACACTTGCAAGTAAGGGCCGATAGATCGTTACCGATTGGACTATGCAGCGGAAATAGCCAATCAGGACTATCCGATCCAGAACAGTGTAGCCGATTCCCGCAAGCCGACAGCCGATTCCCGAGGACAGCCGATTCACCAATCAGCCGATTCGCCGATGTAGTCGATTCGCCGAATCGTCTGACCGCGTTCTCGCGCCTCACTCCGATGCGCTCGACCGCAGCCGATTCCACCACAGCCGATTCGTAGCCGATCAACAGCGTCGCAACGTAGTAGCGCCTCTACCGGTATCCACACGTCCGAGAACAGAACGCCGAACACCCGTGTGCTAGCACGCGATGCAAGGCTAGGGTTTTGGCTCGAAGGTGGGAGGGTTTTCCTGGAGATTGATCTCGCCAACTTCTAAAGCCGCGTGTGATCAGATTGATTTCGGCGCAATTGACTTCAATTGACGTGCCTCAGCTCTCCACCCCTCACCCCTTTATATAGAGTTGGCCGACTGGGACTAGTGGCCGATCAGGACTCTATTTTGAATCGGATCTCATCCGAATCTCATAGAGTTGGCCGCCCATATGTGGTAAGACCATAGGACTCCATCCGATCGGATCCCTATCCGATCGAGCCGTATCCGAGTCCAACTTGAATGCCTGTTCTTATCCCCTTAAGCGTGCGACCCTGTAGGTTCAGATATACTCGGTTTCGGCTATAGTCCAACTTAGCCAAACGTCGGCTCGAGTCCAACTCAGCCGATCTGTCAACAGCGGTGCCTAGCAGCACATATTGACACCATAGTATACAAGAATATAATATCGGCTCTAAACCTGTAATGTGTACACAAATCCCTTTGCCTCACGATACACCAATTAAGCTATATGCAAGATGTGTGCCATCCCTTCAATAGCTTAACCATTCACTCGAACCGTATTAGATTATCTGTCTGTTGATTGACTCCTCAATCAACTTAGCATGGCCATGCATTTCTATAATCCATTACCTCGAGGGGCCCAGAGATATATCTCCAAAGGAGGGGCAAATTCCATCTTGATCACTCACATCCCACTCCATGTTTGATAGCAAACCCGAAAACTACCTTTATAACTACCCAGTTACGGAATAGCGTTTGGTAGTCCCAAAGTAGGCTACTACACATGTTGGAATCCATGGTGATCTCAGGTCTACGGACTTTGTACCAAAACTACCTGAGACCAACTAATGACACATTGATTCCTGTAGTGTCTCATGATGGGTCTATCCAACAATGTGTTCTCCAACACCTGTGTCCATGTTTATTTATTTGGTATCTCCATACCCATGATCTATGACACATGATCATCAATCAATAAACATGCCAATCTTAGAATCATATTTGTTCCAACAATATGACATATGATCATGGATCGTTTAGAAATAGATTCATACATAAAGAGTCTCATAAATAAGTCACAGACTTATTGATCAATACAAGATCTCTATTTCATGGAACTGAATAACACTTTATTCATTTGTACATAAACATTGACAATGATATCCAACATCTCCATGTTGCCTCTAGGGCATATCACTAACATAACCCTTCAGGATCAAGTCATGATTCGGCTGTATTAAGCCGATGTATGGTAGCCGATGTGTTTACATCGCCTTTAGATGGCCGATATAGCTTATATCGCCCTTAGTCTCTTTATTTTTATCATAATCGGTTGTGCTCTGCCGATGAGTGATGGTCGATATAAGTTATATCGCCCTTAGTCATTTTATCTGTCATAATCGGTTATGATTTTCTTTGTATACATGATGGCCGATTTCACATGTTGTCCTCGAACTATAATTTTACCAATGATAGTTTGACATTGTAAAATTAGTGGGGCATATATACATGCACCAGTAAAATGAATGGGATTTCAAGGACTTCACAAAATTTTTTTGTGGACTTCGAAAAATTTGCAGAATGGAATCGATAGAAATTATATTACAGGGTGTGAAGTTGAATTTACAAAGTTGCCGATGCGAACGATTATATTACAAGTATCTACAGGAGTTCGCAAAATGTTTAAGTCCTAGACTATTACAGTCGGCTTAATGAGATAGAAAGTCATTTATGGCCGATATTGCTCTTTGCCGGATTTGGTCAACTTCTTCGATTGCTTCGAGATCGGCTGCGTCGTTCTTGAGGATCACCTTCAAGGCTCTGGTGAAGTCTGATAAGTTTTTCATTGAAGCCTTTAACTTGGATTTTTGTTCTGATATGATCCTCAGGAAATCGGCAAGCCTTTGTTCTTCAGATACGATGTTGGCATCGCACTTTGCGAGTTCAGCTAGCAGCTCTTCTTTTCGCTTGCGCAGCCGATCGAGGTTCGAAGTTGGCGCAGCTGTCATCTCATCAAGTTTGGCCTTGTCTTCTATATGGATCGCCGATTAGCTTCTATTGTAGCTTCGAGAGCTGTCCTTTCACGCCGATCGGCTATCCGTTGCTTGGCTCTTTCAAACTTGTGCAGATGATGTTCAAAATATGCAGCTTGAGAGATGGCATTGATTATATGGTCTGGGAGCTTATTTTGAATATCTTCAAATATGGCTCTAATTGATCCATAGTCAGTGACTAGGAAATCCAAAGAACATTCCAGCGGGCGAGCCAAATCTTGCAATGTGGTTTTCAGATCATCGACAGCAGAGGCCACGGTCTTATCGGTGGTGTCCTCCTCATCATCCATGAATTCCTTTATGTCAAAAGGAAACATATCGGCTAGGTCTTGCGAATAGAATATTAGGATTGATAAGTGTTGAAACTGTTAATCATTAAAACCTTGGGAGCAGCCAATATTAAAAGAATAGACTTACAGGGATGACGGGAGCCGATGTTGTTTCTGCCTCAACGTTATGGCTGCCCCTAACCGATGGACTCCTCTCACTTGATGCTTGGGAGGGCAGGCGTTTGAGAGCGAGGAGGCTGTATGCAAACAAAGGCAAGTTTGGCTGAGCATTGGTTGGTTTAATAATAAAGAGGAGTTTGGAGCCAAGTTACTGATGGGGCTGGAGCCGATTTCTTCCTTGATGCCAACCTCTTTTTTTGCAAGACGGGGTGTAATGAAGGATTGCATACGAACCTTGAAGCAATAATTTCGACCTACACTAGAGTTAAGCAGATCTCTCAGGCCAGTGCGTGAGAAATTTTCTCATCAACAGGTGGATGGGAGGCGGCAGTGACACGTCGGATAAGGGGTGCGGCGACAGATGGAGGCGGTGAAGGCGGCGACGCGGTTGGATTATGGCGGTGGCGGCGTCACAACTGGTGGCGGTGACGGTGGGCGACGGGATGAGCGCGACGATCAGGAGGAAGGAAGACAGACACACTGAACTCTCTCTCTTAGAAACGCATGAGATTGGTTGGACCCAAGCCAAATTAGCCCAAATAAGCACCTCTTGGAGGGGCTAATTTTTTGGGGTGGGCTAATTCACTTTAACCCCAAATTAGCCTCCCTGTTTGGATCCTTAAGGGCTAATTGGGGCTAAAAGATGATAGACTTAAATTAGCCCATGGATCCCAACAGGGCCTTGGTCTGTGTTATCGAGGATAAGATTGATCTACAGCAAGGGATTAAAAATAATTGTAGATAGTGATCCCAGCTCAGGATGTGGTATAGGCATTTTTCAGTAATTCACATTAAGTTATGAAACTCATGTGCTCTGTTTTTTTAAAAAATATGCTACTACAACGTATTGCCAGTGCCATCTGTTTTTTTTTTGAAAAAAATGCTACTACAACGTATTTTCAGTGCCCTTTGATCCTCCTTTTAATCCACGTCACATGTACTACCCTCCATACGAAAATTTAAATAAGGTGTACAAATTTTTAAGACGGCCCTGTTAAGATCACAAAGATATATCTTTTCAAATTCATTTAACGTTTAACATAATTTTATTTTTTTATTGTAACACAGAGGCACTATTATTTTTCAGTTTATTCTAGTTTATAAAAAAATTTAGCAACATCTACAACATCAAATTAGTTTCGTTAAATGTAACATTGAATATATTTTTTGATAATATATTTGTTTTCTATTTAAACATAGCTATTTTTTAAAAAATTTAGTCAAACTTTGACGAGAAAAACGTCGAAGCAACTTATAATATGAATATGAAATAGAGAAAGCAGCATGCTGCTTTATGTAATTTGTTCAACAAGCATTTTTTTCACCAGGAATACACACTTCTGGAGAAACGATTTTTGCATGCGGGCCAAAAGGCATCTTCCCATGTGGAAGGTCTGCCCGCATGCCTGAGATGGTATGAGAAAAGATCATTTTGGTGGCCCAACCGCACGGGAAGATTAATTATCCCATGTGGTCGGCTTAAGCGGCCCATATGGGAAGTTCCATTACCCCGTACGGGCCACTTTACTCGACCACACGGAATAATTGATCTTCTCCCATGCGCATTATTTTATGTGCGCTGCATGTGTTCAGGTCTAGCTCTCTCCTGTCTATGTCCTCTCACCCTGTCTCTCCTCTCTCTCTCCTCTCCTCTCTCCCAATAATATTATCGATCGATCGAGATTATGCATGTATATATATTCACACAAGAATTGACATTTAATTATTTTCTCATAAAAAGATATAAATGTACACATCATGCATGTTCATATACATATCATGTTTCGTCTCACAATTTGCAATAGTTCGAAAGCACATAAAATATAGACTTAATTAGAAATGATTACTTATGGTCTTTTTCCCACTCTCTAAGTCGTTTGAATTTATCGTCCGTCGCAATCTCGACCTCTGGATCATAGAAATCGCCCAAGTGGTTGGAGACATCGCGGCGGATGAAGCGGCAATCATCTGCAACCAAGTTGAGCATGGTTCGATTGTCAAACCGGTTAGCTACAACTTGAACGGCCTCGATCTGTTTAAGAGGAAATACACATTGATATAGGTAGAAAAATTATACAAGATCGATCTTAACGTGTAAAAAGAAATTTGATCTTAACGTGTAAAAAGAAATTTTCTCTGAACTTACTTCTTCAAACTTTGTAGTGTATCTCCCATAGATTCTAAGCATCTCGTACAAGTAGTAGCCGCATAGGTTAGTGCCTGGTGGTTGCTTATAACACTGTATTGAATAAAATTGTATACGTACGTCAACATTTCAAATTAAACATAGTATAAAATGTCAGAATATAGCAGGCATGTAATTACCGGCCATTGTGTCTTCATGAGAAGCTTCTTCTTTTATGGATTATTGACCGGTCCACTGTGTATTACGTAATGTGTGTGTGCTCTATGTAGACAAAATAATTGTTTGAGTCAATTGTTTCTCCGAGAGTAATAACAGACAATACTTATTAAATGGTGCATGACAGTACTTATAAATTTAACAAAACCAGGAACTCTTTGAATGTATCCTCCTTGTAGTGTGTCAGATTCAACACTACGGCCAAGTGGTCCCGCGGATATACAAGAAAAAGTATATAGTGATCGTTGCGAAGTAGATATGTTAATTGTAGGTGATATAGTAGTAAAATATTGGTTGTACGGAAGAGTATTACGTATCGCAGCGTATAAGGGACCATGAGGACATTTTTGTCTTTGTGCTCGAGCATCGATCTGCCCAAGTACAGTGCTACCGCGACCATCTTCTCCTTGTGCATTTTTTGATGATCGTGTCTTTTTGGGACTTCGTTTTACCATTGAGCTCAGCGGAATCTGCACGAATATTAATGGTGTGTTCCGTCCATCAACTCCTTGTTGGGTTAATGTATCCTATAGGATGGTTGTCCTTTTTCCACGTCGTGGAATGCATCCTAAGTAATGCAGCGGGTAATTAATAAGAAGTTAGTTTGCAGATGAATTCTTTTATGACATTAAATGCGATTGACTTACAGGCAAAACGCAACAACGAGATTTATATCCATTTTTTCCATCTTGAATAATGCGTGAAGGTCGTTGAAATCGATTACCAATATCCCATTTGGTCTGAAGGGTTACGCGGAGGCTACGCTAGCCAAAAACAAAAACTTTTTACCGCGCAAACCAGGAACACTTGCAAGTAAGGGCCGATAGATCGTTACCGATTGGAGTATGCAGCGGAAATAGCCAATCGGGGCTATCCGATCTGGAACCGTGGCCGGCCGATGACACCGATTCCTGGGACAACCGATTCACCAATCGCCGATTCGCAGATGCCGCAGCCGATCCGAGTCGTCCGATGTGTTCTCGCGCCTCGCTCCGATGCGCTCGACCGCAGCCGATTCCTCCACGGCCGATCAACAGCATGCAACGTAGCGCCTCTACCGGTATCCACACGTCCGGGGATAGAACGCCGAACACCCGTGTGCTAGCACGCGATGCAAGGCTAGGGTTTGGCTCGGAAGTGGGGAGGGTTTCCGTGGAGATTGATCTCGGCGACTTCTGTTGCACGTGATGCAATTGACGTGTCGTAGCTCTCCACCCCTCCCTCCTTTATATAGAGTTGGCCGACGGGACTAGTGGCCAATTAGGACTCTATTTTTGAATCGGATCTCATCCGTATCTCATAGAGTTGGCCACCCACACGTCGTAAGCCCATAGGACTCTATCTGATCGGATCCCTATCGATCGAGCCGTATCCGAGTCCAACTCGAATGCCTGTTCTTATCCCCTTAAGCGTGCGACCCGTAGGTTCAGGTATACTCGGTTTAGGCTATAGTCTAACTTAGCCGATCGTCGGCTCGAGTCCAACTCAGCCGACCCGTCAACGCGGCGCCTAGCAGCACATATTGACACCATAGTATACAAGAATAATATCGGCTCGAACCTATAATGTGTACACAAATCCCATTGCCTCACGATACCGCTTAAGCTATAGGCAAGATGTGTGCCATCCCTTCAATAGCTTAACCATTAACTCGAACCGTATTGGATTATCCGTCGTTGATTGACTCCTCAATCAACTTAGCATGGCCATGCATTTCCATAATCCATTACCTCGAGGGCCCAGAGATATCTCTCCAAAGGAGGGGCAAATTCCATCTTGATCACTCATATCCCACTCCATGTTTCATAGCAAACCCAAAAACTACCTTTATAACTACCCGTTACGGAATAGCGTTTAGTAGTCCCAAAGTATGCTACTACACATGTTGGAATCCATGGTGATCTCAGGTCTAAGGACTTTGTACCAACACTACCCGAGACCAACTAATGGCACATTAATTCTTGTAGTGTCTCATGGTGGGTCTATCCAACAATGTGTTCTCCAACACATGTGTCCATGTTTATTGATTTGGTATCTCCATACCCATGATCTATGAGACATGATCATCAATCAATAAACATGCCGATCTTAGAATCATATTTGTTCCAACAATATGACATATGATCGAGGATCGTTTAGAAATAGATTCATACATAAAGAGTCTCATAAATAAGTCACGTACTTATTGATCAATACAAGATGTCTATTTCATGGAACCGAATAACACTTTATTCATTTATTCATAAACATTGACGTGATATCCAACATCTCCATGTTGCCTCTAGGGTATATCACTAACAATCTCCCACTTGCACTAGAGTCAATCATGTAAGTATCTAATACCCATTGCTCTTGTGTGCGCCTCATGCTTCGGCCGAGGGAGAGGTTTTGTCGGCGGATCGGCTATGTTGAGATCCGTGTGCACTTTGCATATCTTGACATCACCTCTCTTCACTATCTCGCGGATGAGATGATATCACCGAAGTATGTGTTTGGACTTCGATGTGACCTCGGCTCCTTGGCTTGTGCAATGGCTCCACTATTGTCACAATAGAGAGACATTGGACCGCGCACTAGTCATCACACCAAGCTCGAAACGATTTTCTTGATCCAAACAGCCTCCTTTGCAGCTTCCGAAGCAGCAACGTACTCGGCCTCGTTGTAAAATCAGCAACGTATCCCGCTTGGAACTCTTCCAGGATCGCGCCTCCGTTCAGGCGAACACGAACCCAGATTGTGATCTATAATCATCCTTGTCCATTTGGAAGCTAGCATCGGTGTAACCACTTACAACGAGCTCTTCTTCACCTCCATAGACTAGGAACATATCCATAGTTCTTCTCAAGTACTTAAGGATATTCTTTACGGCGATCCAGTGACCTTCACCGGATCTCGACTGGTATCTACTCGTAGCACTCAAAGCATCGGCGTGTACAAAGCATGGCATACATGATGGATCCAATTGCCGAAGCATATGGAACCATACCCATCTTATTCCGCTCATCATGTGTCCGAGGACACCGATTTTTGCTAAGATAAATGCCATGTGACATGGGCAAGAAACCTTTCTTGGAATCATGCATGTTGAACCTTTTCAACACCTTGTCAATGTATGTACTTTGGCTTAATCCAATTAGCCTCTTGGATCTATCTCTATAGATCCGAATGCTAATATGTATGTTGCCTCCCTAAGTCTTTCATGGAAAAACTATTTTTCAATGAAGACTTGACGGATTCTAGCATAGGGATATCATTTCCAATCAACAATATGTCATCCACATATAAGAGTAGAAATACAATTGCGCTCTCACCGACCTTTTGTAAACACAGGCCTTTTCTTCGTTTTTGATGAAACCAAACCCTTTGATTACTTCATCAAAACAAATATTCCAACTCCGAGATGCTTGCTTCAATCCATAAATGGATTTCGTAGCTTGCATATCTTTCCAGCGATTCTCGGATCGACAAAACCCCGAGGTTGTATCATGTATACATCCTCGCTTAGGTTTCCATTCAGGAAAGCCGTTTTGACATCCATCTTCCATATCTCATAATCGAAATATGCAGCAATCGCTAGGATAATCCGAATAGATTTAAGCATTGCGATGGGGAGAAGGTTTCATCATAATCAACTCCTTGAATCTGTTTAAAACCTTTCGCCACCAATCGCGCCTTATAGATGTGAACATTTCCATCCATATCGGCCTTTTCTTAAAAACCAATTTACACTCAATGGTTTTGACACCATCGGTGGATCAACCAAGTTCCAAACTTGATTGTCGTACATGGATTCTATTTCGATTTCATGGCTCCAAGCCACTTGTTGGAATTGGGTCCCACCATCGCTTCCTCATAGGTCTTAGGTTCATCGTTGTCCAACAACAATATATCACGTTGTTCCGCACTGTGTACTGCAGTGCACGACGTGATCTTTCGTACCTCGTGGGGCTAGTGTATCTACAACCGGTGGCGCAACACTTTGCTCCTCCTGGTTGTGGTTCCGTGGTCGCCGAAACGTTTTCGGTGTTTCTTGAACTTCTTCAAGATGCACCCTGCTCCCACTAACCCTTCTTGAAAGAAACTCTTTCTCCAAGAAGACACCGTGTCGGGCGACAAACACTTTGCCTTGTTCCCGATTATAAAAGTAATATCCCTTGGTTTCCTTAGGATATCCCACAAAGAAGCACTTGTCGATTTGGGTGTGAGCTTGTCGATTGTAAACGTTTTACATAAGCCTCACATCCCCAAATTTTGAGAAAAGACAAACTAGGGAGTTGCCCTGTCCATATCTCATATGGTGTCTTTTCAACCGACTTAGATGGAACTCTATTTAGTGTGAGCGCAATGTTTCAAGAGCATATCCCCGAAGGATAACGGAAGATCACTTTGGCTCATCATCGACCGCACCATGTCCAACAAGGTGCGATTTCTTCGTTCGGACACTCCGTTCCATTGTGGAGTTCCGGCGGAGTCAACGTGGAACAATTCCACAATCTTTCGATGATTACCAAACTCTTGGCTCAAGTATTCTCCTCCACGATCTGATCGTAGAAACTTGATTGTTTTCCCTAAATGATTCTGTACTTCATTCTGGAATTCTTTGAACTTTTCAAAGGATTCAGACTTATGCCTCATTAAGTAGATATAACCATATCTACTAAAGTCATCGGTAAAGGTAATGAAGTACGATAACCACCTCGGCCGTTGAGCTCATTGGTCCACATACATCGGGATGTACGAGTGCCAACAAGTCACTTGCTCTCTCACTGTGTCCCGTGAAAGGTGCCTTTGTCATCTTACCAAGTAAACAACACTCACATGTCTCAAATGATTCAAAATCAAAAGAGTGAAGCAATCCATCCTTATGGAGCTTCTCCATGCGTTTCTTATTTATATGGCCTAAGCGACAATGCCGATAAACGTGGGGTTTATATCATTAGAGAGTTGCCTTTCGTATTAATGTTATAGATGGGAGACGCTTCAAGATTCAAAACATATAATCCATTCACCAATGGAGCATGAAAATAGAACATATCTTTAAGATATATTGAACAACCATTGTTCATTGATCTAAAATCATATCCTTCCGCTTGCAAACATGAAGCGGAAATAAAGTTTTGATATAGTGTTGGAACACAATAACAATTATTTAATTCCAAAACTAATCCTGAAGGTAGATGAAGTGGTACGTGCCGACAAGAATCGTAGCAACGCTTGCTCCATTGCCGATGCGCAGTTTCACCTCGCCCCTTCTCAAGCCTCTACTTCTTCTCATTCCCGCAACGACTTGCAAATATGAGCTACCGATCCAAGATCAAATACCCAAGAGTCGGTAGGTGAAGTAGCAAGATTAATGTCTATAACATTAATACCGAAGTCGTACTTTTCTTCTTTTGAGATCCTCCATGTACTTCTTGCAGTTCCTCTTCCAAGGGCTGTCTCCTTGCAATAGAAGCAAACGGCATCCGATGCCGCCGTCCCCTTTTTGCCCTTCTTTGCATTGGAGGCACTCGCGATCTCATCGGGAGTTAACTTCCTCTTGGTGCAAAGTTTCTTGACAGGTGGTTTGCGCTTAGCCTTCTGCATCATCATCACATGATGACCATTCTTCTGGATACTCTCCTCAGCTGTCTTTAGCATCCCATGCAATTCAGCCAAGGTTCTATCCATATTGTTCATGTGATAATTCAATATGAATGGCTCGAAGCTCGGAGGGAGCGACTGGAGAAACAAGTTAGGCGTAGAAATGTTTTCTACATACAATAGGGCCATACCATCTCAAAGCATTCTCTGCAAAAACAAGTCAGGCGTAGAAATGTTTTCTACCTACCGCAGAGATACGACACCGAGATGACCTATAAGGGGGTATGCACACGACGGTCCTGGAACACCACACGAAATTCATAGATCCAATCTATGAAATCGCTTACGGAAACCATGTCGGCGTAATCATATTATGCCGTCCCGATACACTATCAAGGGAGATGGTTTGCGTAGGCGTGAGGTAGCTAACAAGATCGGACTACGAGATAGCTTCGACATAATCCCATTATACCGTTCCGATACACTATCAAGGAACGCTATCTCGAAGCCGACTCAAATCGAGATCTATGGATATTGCTTCGACGTAATCACATTACGCCGTTCCGATACACTATCAAGGAACGCAATTACCATGAACTCTCCTCAACAAATCCCGTAAAATCGATTGATCTAATCAACCCGTGCGCAAAACTTGTTCCAGATCTAATCTAAAACCCGAACTAAGCAAGATTAGCTCTGATACCACTGAAGGGTTACGCGGAGGCTACGCTAGCCGAAAACAAAAACTTTTTACCGCGCAAACCAGGAACACTTGCAAGTAAGGGCCGATAGATCGTTACCGATTAAAGTATGCAGCGGAAACAACCAATCAGGGCTATCCGATCTAGAACTGTGCTGGCCGATGACAGCCGATTCACCAATCAGCCGATTCGCAGATGCCGCAGCCGATCCGAGTCGTCCGACCGTGTTCTCCGCGCTCGCTTCGATGCGCTCGACCGCACCGATTCTCCACAACTCGATCAACAAGGCGCAACATAGCAGCGCCTCTACCGGTATCCACACGTCCGGGACAGTAACGCCGAACACCCGTGTGCTAGCACGCGATGCAAGGCTAGGGTTTGGCTCGGAAGTGGGGAGGGTTTCCGTGGAGATTGATCTCGGCGACTTCTGTTGCACGCGATGCAATTGACGTGTCGCAGCTCTCCACCCCTTCCTCCTTTATATAGAGTTGGCTGATCGGGACTAGTGGCCAATTAGGACTCTATTTTTGAATCGGATCTCATCCGTATCTCATAGAGTTGGCCACCCACACGTCGTAAGCCCATAGGACTCTATCCGATCGGATCCCTATCCGATCGAGCCGCATCCGAGTCCAACTCGAATGCCCGTTCTTATCCCCTTAAGCGTGCGACCCCGTAGGTTCAGGTATACTCGGTTTCGGCTATAGTCTAACTTAGCCGATCGTCGGCTCGAGTCCAACTCAGCCGACCCGTCAACGCGGCGCCTAGCAGCACATATTGACACCATAGTATACAAGAATAATATCGGCTCAACCTGTAATGTGTACACAAATCCCTTTGCCTCACGATACCGCTTAAGCTATAGGCAAGATGTGTGCCATCCCTTCAATAGCTTAACCATTCACTCGAACCGTATTGGATTATCTGTCCGTTGATTGACTCCTCAATCAACTTAGCATGGCCATGCATTTCCATAATCCATTACCTCGAGGGGCCCGAGATATCTCTCCAAAGGAGGGGCAAATTTCACCTTGATCACTCACATCCTACTCCATGTTTCATAGCAAACCCGAAAACTACCTTTATAACTACCCGCTACTTAATAGCGTTTGGTAGTCCCAAAGTAGGCTACTACACATCTTGGAATCCATGGTGATCTCGTGTCTAAGGACTTTGTACCAACACTACCCGAGACCAACTAATGGCACATTAATTCCCGTAGTGTCTCATGGTGGGTCTATCCAACAATGTGTTCTCCAACACATGTGTCCATGTTTATTGATTTGGTATCTCCATACCCATGATCTATGAGACATGATCATCAATCAATAAACATGCCGATCTTAGAATCATATTTGTTCCAACAATATGTCATATGATCGGGATCGTTTAGAAATAGATTCATACATAAAGAGTCTCATAAATAAGTCACGTACTTATTGATCAATACAAGATGTCTATTTCATGGAACTGAATAACACTTTATTCATTTATTCATAAACATTGACGTGATATCCAACATCTTCATGTTGCCTCTAGGGCATATCACTAACATGGTCCACTGATGAAAGCGTGATCCGGGACCTTCACAGTAATCATGCCGAGGCCGTTTTTGGTCGCCTTTAGATACCAGTCATGCATCAGCCTCATTTCTCAAGGCATGTCTTCCATGATGTGCCACGGCAGGAACAACTTCCCGTACTCATACTTTGTTGGCACTTCGTCGAAAGTCCAGTTTTGCAAGTCCTCCATTTGGTTTTTCACCAATTTTGTGAATCTGACAACTTTGGAGTTTCATCCTGCTTCTTGTCAGTCGGTGCTCTCCCCCTAAAAACCTGGAACACTAACTTTTCCTTGTATACGACCATTTCTTTCTTATCTTAGGTTGATCCAACCAATTTTGGGATAAGCCGACGAGGTTCAAGCTTGCTCGGACTTGGAAGACTTGTGGTTTTCAGAAGAGGCCTTTCAGGTGGCGCCAATGCTGACTGTGGTGTCGGAGGAGATTGAATGAATATCTTGTACATTGGTTGGAGGTTGTTCTGCGGTGACTTCAGGGGCTGACAGATGTGGCGAATCAGGACCTTTTGGTTTAGGGGAGGAGGAAGGTGGGGAAGCAGGCCGATTAGGTGGCGAATCTGGCCCTGGTGGAGAAGGCGGTGCAGGCGCAGCAGCAATCTGAGGAGCCGGCGGGATTAGGGACGCTGACTGTGGACCGACCAGCAGGATATCTCGTCGATGCCATAGTATAAACTGAATCACCGCGTCCCCAAGCAATTCTATCCCTTCTGGTTCTGGAATATCTAGCTCTAAGCTATTATGCTCTGCATGCACCTTGGCCACTTGCACCCTTGCATATTCCTCGAGGATTGGCATGTTGTGAAATTGACGCCCTGGTATAGCAAGTCCTGTACCCACCTCCTTTCTCTTCCCGGCCCTTCCTATCAGCACAAGCAGGCTGCACGGCGTCGGAGCAGTTATGTTATCTACTGGATAAGGTGCAGTCTACTGACCCGACGCTGCAAGGCATCTGTACTGTTGGTTCTTTGGATTGTTGAAACAGGCTTGGGAAGGCTTGGCGATTTTGTGCAACAAGAGAGTAGAAATGTTCTTCAACTTGTTTTGCTATCTTCTCTTCCAATTTCTACCTATCCCGTTTCTTGTAACTCGTAGCTTCCTCAGAAAACCCTTCCTTCCAACTCGTCCTTGACGATAGACCCCTTACTCGTCCAGAATGTTCGGGGTTGCCCAATGTAGCTATCAACTGATCATTTTCCCTCTTGGCAATGAATTCCCCTGTCTTCTATTTCTCTGCAATGTCCTTCAGACTAGTGGTCACACGCTCGATATCTGGATCCTCGAAAAGGATCTCTCCCTCATCGGTGACTTGGCCCGTGCTCCGTGCCCAAACCTAGTTTTTGCTTCTTTCCTTTAGTGCATCTACAAGCAGGGGCTTGCCTTGGGCAGCAAACTTTTCTTTGGTTGCTCGCCACTTCTCTATGTGGCCATCGTAGCCGCTAGAGCCCAATCGGTGTGGGTATTGTTCCTTTTCGCTAGTTCGGACATCTTTTTCCTCCGCGCTAAGGCTTCAGGGCTTGTCATCTTTGCCACAAACCTGTCCCATTCAGCGGGCGTAATACCACCGTATTCTTCGAATGGAGACTTGTTCTTTTGCATGTAGTGAATGTTCATGTCTGATTTCCACTGCCTCCACCGATGCACCATCATTTTTAAGGCAAACTCTTTCCCCATAGCCTCTAAACCAGGCGGATATACAAGCCACTTTTGCAACTCATTCCACATAAAGTTTTTCAGGTTGTCATCCACCTGCTCCCAGGAATCTACATTTAAAGGTCCGTGGGTTCTGGCCAGTACCCCACAAGTGCTGCTAAATTTTGTCATTGTCACCTTCGGCTCCACTGGCTTCCCCTCCTGATTCAGAGAGGTGATGTAGTATGTCTCCTTGGGGGGTTGGTTCTTACTTCTCTGACCACATCTTTTCTTTTGACGTCCTCCAGCGCTCTCGGACATGTCAGTTTCTACCAGACCGGACGTTGTTGTGTCCGTCTCGACTTCGGCTATGACAACAGACTTGGCGGCCTTTCTTTTTGAACGGCGTCTTGTTTCCATCTGTATGTACATCAGAAAATGTTAAACGCAACCGAGAGGGAGACGGATTAGTTCATAACACTACGGCTCGACTTACTGCTTGCTCTATAGGGATGTAGTCGGGGTGTTCTTCAACCAGTGGTGCTGGTGTAACTTCGATCTCGAAAGGATCGCTTGGTGTCTTCCATGTGCCTTCACTCGAAGCCTCTTGCGTTGGTTCGACGTTGGGTGCCTCGGGGGGAGCTTTCTGGTTTGACATTTGATCTACGGTTGTTCATAACACAATAATTTATTGTTCGTACTTAAAAACCGATACTTAATTCATCAAAAACTCACAAATAATTCTTCTCATAACACATATCACACGCCTAAGTAATTCCTTATTTCTACACATGCTTAACACTAAATAATATATGTGTTATTAATTTGAAAATACATAAATTTTAAGACGATTTAGGGTAAAATTATTTTTAAAAATTTGAAAATACATTAATTTTTAGAAATTGGTAATTAAAGATACATATTTTTAATTTGAAAATACATATGTTTGACTTTATGTTTAATTAAAGATACTATATCTTTATTTTTTATGATTATTTCCATGCTTTCAATATTTTCTACAAAATTTGCCCGTGAGGAGAGGTGAGATAGGGGCAGGGGAAGAGATGAGAGATGAGAGACCGAGGAGAGGGAGAGGAGAGAGACCAAGAGAAAGAATTTTAGGGAAAGGAGAGGAGTATTCATTCTAGAGGTGAATGACGAGAGGAGTCAAAAAAATAATTTTAAGGAGACCTAAAATGCTAAAATCTAAAATTCATAAAAAAATTCACATCAACTATTTCACATCAGAAAAATTCACAGCAACTATTGCACATGAAAAAAAATTCATCAACCTAAAATCTAACACTTTGGGCATTTCGTCGAACAGTTGGCGTGCCATCCCAAGCAGTCAACCCGAACAGTCAAATTAACCTAAATAATTCATCAACATAAAACATTCATCAAACAGTAACAGTCCATTTTACAAATTGCACATATATCAACCTATATCAACCTATATCCATTTTTCATAACATATCACATTGCATCCTTCACATTTCTCATCACATCACATTTTACAAGAATAGTGTTACTAACCGGTGGAGGTGGTGGTCGGTGGGCCGACGGCGGTTGGTGGCGCGGTAGGGCAGGCAGGTGGCAGTCCGGTGTGGTGGAGACGGCGGTCGGCGGTCGATGGTCGAGGTCAATGAGGCGGCAGCGTTGAGGCCGGCGTTGGTGGCACGGTGTAGACGGCGGTCGGTGTTCGAGGAGAGAGAGAGAGGCGGCAGTGGTCGAGGTCGGTGAAGGCGGCGTCAGTGAGGCTGGCGGCTGTAGGTGAGGCCGACGATCGGTGGTGCACGGTCGGCGGGTCGGACGAGACGGACAGAGAGGATAGAGATCCGACAGCTATCCGGCGGGTCGAACGAGACGGACAGAGGCGGCTATCGGCGGCGCGCAGGTCAGTGGCTAGTAGCGGTGGTGCGTGGGGATGTGGCGGGAGGCGGAGCCGGCGGGGATCCGGCGGTGGTCGTCGATGGTGGGAGCAAATTTTGGCACCTTACGGCGCTAGATGTGATTTCGAATTCGCCTGGGGACTTAGAAAAATTTTGGGAGCCTGCACGACTATATATAGGTGGCGATTATCTTGTGTGGGCGGCTAAAGCGCCCGCACGGAAAACCATCTTGCCGTGCGGGCCGCTTAAACGGTCGCACAGAAAATCATATATCCGTGCAGGCAGTTTAACCAGCCAACACGAAAAGATGGTTTTTTCGTGCAGGCACTTAAGCCGCCCGCACGCGATAATCGCCCCCCTTATATTTTAAACTATAAAACTAAAAAATATCACTTCTAATTGCCCATAAAATATCACTTCTAATTGCACATAAAATATCAATCACAGTACTAGCACTAAATTAATTATTCCTATATTTGATTCTATCCCATATCAAACAAATACCATCAGTTCGATATAGAACCAACACATTCACTTGTAACATCATAAGTTTGATACATTCGTTCACAAAAACATATTGTACACAAAAACAAACTAACATTTCACAACTTTTGGATTAACATCTTTACGCACGGATGAAAACTTTGATTCGTCGAGGACACTCTCAATGCGTTTGATCCGCGTAGGAAGATCTGTGAATAACGAACGCATTGTATTGATTATTGTCAATGCGTGTGCTCGACACGCGGGAATCCGAGGGACCCCCTTTTTGGTTCGGCACAGGGGAGCGATGAATTAGGGCTCAAACTCGTCGTGGGGTAGATGGAGGTAGGAAGATGGAAGGAAATCACAATAGCGAAGCGCACAAAGGAATTATACAGGTTCGGGCCGTCCTGGAGGCGTAATACCCTACTCCTGTTCTTGTAATATGTAGAAGATGAACTACAAGGATGAGGGTGGTTGTTCTTCCCTGGGGAAGCTAGAGCTGAAGACTGAGGTGAAAAGCCTTAAGTCTAAGGTGCTACTCAAAGGCAGAACCTTAGACCCGTTTTCAGGACAGTTGAGGAACCTCTTTTACGATGGACTTGGGCCTCCTTTTATAGTGCAAGGGGACACCACAGTAGTCCTGGTTTTCTCTACTCCGTTCCACGTGATGGGGCGGTTCTTTCCCTGTCTTGTTGGGGAAGCTACCCCTATCTTGTTACTGTTGCCGCGTCACGGGAGTTGGTGGAGAAAAAGGGGCGTCGTGGCCGTCATGCCGCTGACGTGAGGATGGGCCAACCTAACTACTCTAGTGGGGCCTACCGGTCAGTGGCCCTTCACCTGGAGAGGTGTCGACACAACACCCCCTGCGCTCATGTTCTCTCACACACGTAGCCGCCCAACGCATTTAATGCGACTGGACGGGGCGTGGAGGGGGCCGTGCGTGGAGTGACCGAGCAGTCATACCGCGGTCGTGGTCAAAGACTTTATATCCTCTCTGCCCTGTGACGGGCAAAAAGGAATGATGATGAGCAGCTGACAGACGTGCCTCACATCGCAATAAATGCGACGGGGCAGGCGTCTGGCCTCTCTCTAGACATTAAATGTGGTAGTTGGCAATTGGCGGTTGAACTCGCCCCTCTTTCGAAGAGGTGCGAGGTGGAGGACGGGGGGTCTGGGTGATCCCGGACCCTACCGTTTGGGGGAGTGGTGGCCTCCGAGCAGCCCCCGAGCCAAGCCCCTTTTGGGGTGGCCACGTGGCCGCCCGTGGCCTGGACCCGCTTGAGCTATCTAGTATATATTTTTGGCGCGCCTTGGTGAGCGAAGGCGTCCTCCTTCTTCAGATATCGCATCCTCGTCATACCCCCAGGCCCATATCAACAACAGTAGCCCCCGGTGTTGACCGGGCCCGAAGTCGGGTTCGACATGGTTAATGCCATACTCTTAAGTGTGTGGGCCCGGGTACTAGATGCGCCACGGCGCAACAAGGAATAGGCGGGCGGTAACTGACGCTATGCTTGATTAAGCCCTTCTAGACGGGGGGCGCGTTATCTGGGCCGCGCACGTGGGGGCCCATCAAACCGCCTAGCTTTCTCCGTCCCGCGTAGTGCACCTGGCAGGCGCAAAACCCCAAGCGGCGTGAAATCCCAGTGGCGCGAGAACCAAAGGGATGCAAAAAACGAAGGGGCGTGGAGCCGAGGGGGCGCGTCGCGTGGTAGTGGGGCGGAATTAATGTCGTAGAACTCGAGGGGGCCGTGGTTGCCTATGATAACAGATCCGCGAGAGGGGGGATCAGTTTCTACGCTTTCCACAGCCATCGCCTCTCACAGCAATCGCCTCTCATCCTCCTAGCGCCCTTGCTCTTTCGCCTCCTTCCTATCCGCCACCGGCTTTCTTTTTCGCACTCTGGCGCCTGCCTTGGAGATGGCCCGTGACTCGCCTTTGGAGCCGGGGAGCGTTCTCCCAAAGTCCCTGGTTCGCACTGCGGAGGCCCGAAGCCTCTTCAACAAGTATTTGTCGCACGGCACGCGCAGCGGCGGCGACACCCCGGAGGAGCGGCCCCCCATGAAGATGGTGTTCTTCGCCTCTTTCGCCATGGTGGGGCTGGTGCCGCCCTTCTCCCGCTTCTTCCCCGACGTGCTGGAGTTCTACGACCTCCGGCTGCACCACCTCACCCCCAACGCCATCTTCTACCTCGCCATCTTCGCCTACACCTGCGAGATGTTCGTGGGGGTGATGCCCTCACTTCATCTTTTCTAGCAGTTCTTTCGCGTGTGCCGAGCGGGCTCCTCGGCGCACTCGGGTACGTCGCGATCCAGCCGCGCAACGATAGGACCGTCGGCACCCCCTTCATCGACATCCACCCCCGCTCCAGTGGAGAACCGGAGGGCCTTCTCTGTTCTACACCGCCTTGGGTGACCACCCCGCCTTTCCCTTCCGACATGGATCCCGATGAACCGCAGGAACCGTGGGGCGCGTCGCGAGCCGGAGGGAGCAGACGGGCGCCGGAGCGATCAGCTACCTCCCGGAGGGGCCCTGTCCAACCACTCGCCTTCCGAGATTTGCATGAGGCGCATCGTGCCGCTGCAGGAGAGGCCGCGCCCCGCCCACATGTACACGGGCTTCAACAATGACATGCGCACCCACGTCGGTGCCGCCTTCAACTGGGACGAGAACGACCTCACGATCTTGGTCCGCCGCACCCTTGGCATCACGGCGATGGATTTGACGCAGGTTCCGCCCGGGTTGGTGCCGCTGTGCCAGGACTCGGCGCGCCCGGAGATCCTGCATGCGCTGCAAGCGGTGGGCGACAGCGTGGGTGTCGTCGGTAGCGCCAAGAATTACCCTAGGGGGTGGGGACGATGACATCGATGACCAAGTGCCTATCGGGTGGCTGGCTGCCTGGGTCCGGGCAAAAGCGGATCGGAGGCCCCGGACCCGAAGGGGAAGAGGAAGAGGCCAGAGCATGACCCTGCACCTCCCCCATCACCACCACGCGGCGGCGGCGCGGAGCGCACCGCTCCTCCCCGCAGGTCTAAAGGCCCGTAGGCGGCGGGCCTGCACCCTGGGTCACTCCGTCGAGGGCCGAGCGGCCACAACGACGGTGACGACGATGACGGCGGAGGCCGAGAGCACACCTATGGTGAGCGCGCCATCGGCGGGGCCCGGCCGTGGCGCTCCAGCTGCGACGGAGGCCGCAAGCGATAGCCCGATGAGTCCCCCAGGCGGCCCCACGAAGAAGAAGCGGGCCATCTCCCGGGTTTCCTGGAGTTTCAACACCACCCGCAGGTAACGCCTTGCAGATGCATACATGTCTTGTGGGCCTTGTGTTTTTGCTTTGGGCTGCCTGTGTTTTGATCCTTTACTGTGTTTATTTGCGCTCCCGGTAGTGAGCACCTGACATTTTAAGCCGGGGTTATACCCAAGGCGGTTACGCTTCTAGCTCGGTGGGAGAGGCACAGGAGAGGCCTGGGGTGTTGGAGTCCTCCGGGTCCGGGTCACCCCCTATGGGTTTGGGCCTGGGTCCGGTGCAGCCCGAGGAGGGGGCACACCCAGATGCCGGGGCGCCGGTCACCCGCGAGGAACAAGCTGGGGGGCCTCCGTCGGCGACAGATTCGGGGGGAGCTGGCCCCGACGCAGAGGAGGCGGCGGCGGGCAGCGGAGAGCTGCCCCAGGGGTCTCCACCGCGGCAGCCATCGCCACCACCACGACAGCCGTAACCCGCACAAAGCCCTTCAGCGTCGTCGCCCCGTTGGCCAACACCAGTACTGCCGGTGCCGGCCCATCGCGATCCTTCGACACCGCAAGCAGACTCACCGGAGGGCGGGGCAGTGCCGGCGAGCGAAGCAGCGGCAGGCAGCTCCGGCCATGGGGCGCCCTCGGCTTCCCGCCGTGCGCAGGTGGTTGACCTCGGTTCAAGCTTCGACTCCGAATCCGGGGGCGCTCGGTCCGGGTTCATGGTCGCCTTGGACACCGAGCCCCTCGTCCGGTCGCAAGAGTGGGTGAGGATGATTGTGTCCAGGGCATTGGAGGAGGCCAACGCGGTCTCCCTGGAGGGGCTTCGGGCCCAGGTTCAGGCCTTGGCTGCCAGGGAGGTCGCGGTGGCGCGGCGGGAGGCCAATGTCGATGAAGGCCGCCGCGAGTTGGTGACCACGGCGAGGGTGGAGGGCCTCGTCAGGAAGCAGGAGCTAGCGGATATCGAGCGGCACCGGGGGGAACTCATCTAGGTGTTCAAGGGCACCATCGTTGAGCGGCATACCGGCGACTTCCGCGAGCTGGTCACTGCCACCGTAGAGGAGAGGGTCCGTACCACCGCCGGGGGGTTCATCCGCGACCTCAACGAGCGCGCCCAGGAGCTCGACCGGCGCGAGCGCGCCCTGTGCGATGCTGAAGCCGCCGGCGCCAGCACCGACATCGAGCTCCAGGCCCGTGAGGATGGCCTAACAGAGCACGAAAAGGCTCTGGAGGCGGCGCGGCGGGCGGTCGAGGACCGGGAGGTCGCTGTGGCCAGGGCCGAGGAGGACTCCACCGCGCGGGAGGCGAACGCGGTGGCCCAGGAAAAGGCCATCGCCGAGCGTGAGGCCGCCGTGGAGGGGCGCGAGGCGGCGGTTCTGGAGGCCTAGGAGGAGGTCTCCTAGTGCCTGAAGGCCGTCTGGGAGCGCGAGCAGCTGCTTGTGGCCGCCTCGGGCCGTCGGCAAGATGAACTGGAGCGGTGGGAGCGGGACCTGACCTCTCGGGAGCAGGCGGTTGGCGACGTGGAGGCGCAGGTGCGGAAGCCCCAGCTGGCTCCTTGCTCCAATGACGCGGCGCTAGAGTTGGAGGAGGCGTGCCGTCGGATTGCAGAGCTAGAGCACGCCCTGGACTTAGGGCTCCGGGTCATGGCCTCGTCCGTCGAGCGCCTTCGGGAGGCGGCCCGTGAGGTGGGGGTCATTCGCCCCCGCGCCGGCGTCCCTACCTTGGGGGGATTAGCCACGCATATAGATGAGATGGCTGAGGGAATCAAAAGGGTGCCGGAGGAGGTCGACGAGGTGGCGAAGGAGTCGTCGTACGACTTGTCCCGCCAGGTCGCGACGCTCATCCTGGCGAGCTACCAAGCCAGCGACCCCGGCTTCAACCCCTACATCCCCACCGAGGATTTCCCCGAGGGCACCGAGGAGGCCGCTCGGCGCTGCGTCCAGGATGCCATCGATTCCATTATGATTGGTTTTGACGGCACTCCGCCGGCATTCCAGCTCGCCTTCCGCGAGGACCCGTCGGACGAAGACAGCTCAGAGAACGCCCCCGCGACCCGCCGGCCGCCTAGGACTCCCTCGCTCTTTGTATCAATCCTGTACTTGTAAAAATATAGTAATATTACTTATGATGTTAATGCACTTGCCTTTGTCATACTGGACTTGTATTGTAGCAGCGCATCGTGGCCGTCTCTGCAACGATGATTCACAACGATTCATATATATATGTATGTATATTGGGGGAGCACCCGGCCAACTTAGCGCACACGCAGTGGCGGTTAGTTGGCCCGAGCCCCTGCCTTTTTTCTTCCCTGCAACAGTAGTTCAACCTTTAGTTAGCTTAGTCATTGTAGGAATATAGGCAGCATGGTTTCCTGCCATGATTCATTCAAGTAATCGGAAGCTGGTCCGGGCTTAGGCAGCGTGCATCGGCCGGCGGCTGGTGCCTTTGTCGGGGTTCCGGGTAGAAGCGAGGGCATAAAAGGCCAGCGGGGGCAGCAACAACGGGGGTTCGGGACAGGCGTGACAATATGCACCCGAGCCCCTAGGCGTTGACTACCCCTCAGGCGTGAGAATATGCAGCGTCGCTCTACCCTCGACGCCCTTAGGGCTCTCAGGCTAAGGCGGGCAAGGCCAGAAGACCACTGGGAACTGACATCCGCAGTACATGTTCTGGCACATGGGGGAAAACATACTGCAAGCAGATATTTTGTAAGGGGGAATCATAAAGAGTGTAAACGGGCAAACTCATTGTTCATGGCACTAGAGGCAGTGAATGAACTTTCATATATGTTTCAGCACACCATGTGGCTTATGGGTAGAACTTGCGCAGGTGGGAAATGTTCGACGGGTTCGGCAGCGGAGTGCCATTCTCATAAATAAGTCACGTACTTATTGATCAATACAAGATGTCTATTTCATGAAACTGAATAACACTTTATTCATAAATACATAAACATTGACCATGATATCCAACATCTCCATGTTGCCTTTAGGGCATATCACTAACAATCTCCCACTTGCACTAGAGTCAATCATGTAAGTATCTAATACCCATTGCTCTTGTGTGCGCCTCATGTTTCGGCTGAGGGAGAGGTTTTGTCAGCGGATCGGCTATGTTGAGATCCGTGTGCACTTTGCATATCTTGACATCACCTCTGTCCACTATCTTGCAGATGAGATGATATCGCCAAAGTATGTGTTTGGACTTCTGATGTGACCTCGGCTCACTGGCTTGTGCAATGGCTCCACTATTATCACAATAGAGAGACATTGGACCAATACTAGTCATCACACCAAGCTCGAAATGAATTTCTTGATCCAAATAGCCTCCTTTGCAGCTTCCAAGCGCAATGTACTCGGCCTCCGTTGTAGAATCAGCAACAGTATCCTGCTTGAAACTCTTCCAGCTGACTGCGCCTCCGTTCAGGCAGAACACGAACCCAGATTACAATCTATAATCATCCTTGTCTGTTTGGAAGCTAGCATCGGTGTAACCACTTACAACGAGCTCTTCTTCACCTCCATAGACTAGGAACATATCCTTAGTTCTTCTCAAGTACTTAAGGATATTCTTTCTGCAGTCCAGTGACCTTCACTGGATCGAACCGGTATCTCGCTCGTAGCACTCAAAGCGTACGAGACATCCGGGCGTGTACAAAGCATGGCATACATGATGGATCCAATTGCCGAAGCATATGGAACCATACCCATCTTATTACGCTCATCATGTGTCCGAGGACACCGATTCTTGCTAAGATTAATGCCATGTGACATGGGCAAGAAACCTTTCTTGGAATCATGCATGTTGAACCTTTTGAACACCTTGTCAATGTATGTACTTTGGCTTAATCTAATTAGCCTCTTGGATCTATCTCTATAGATCCGAATGCCCAATATGTATGTTGCCTCCCCTAAGTCTTTCATGGAAAAACTATTTTTCAATGAAGACTTGACGGATTCTAGCATAGGGATATCATTTCCAATCAACAATATGTCATCCACATATAAGATTAGAAATACAATTGCGCTCCCACTTGCCTTTTTGTAAGCACAGGCCTCCTCTTCGTTTTTGATGAAACCAAACCCTTTGATTACTTCATCAAAACGAATATTCCAACTCCGAGATGCTTGCTTCAATCCATAAATGGATTTCTGTAGCTTGCATATCTTTCCAGGCGATTGTGGATTGACAAAACCTTGAGGTTGTATCATGTATACATCCTCGCTTAGGTTTCCATTTAGGAAAGCCGTTTTGACATCCATCTGCCATATCTCATAATCAAAATATGCAGCAATCGCTAGGATAATCCGAATAGATTTAAGCATTGCGATGGGCGAGAAGGTTTCATCATAATCAACTCCTTGGATCTGTTTAAAACCTTTCGCCACCAATCACGCCTTATAGATGTGAACATTTCCATCCATTTCGGCCTTTTTCTTAAAAACCCATTTACACTCAATGGTTTTGACACCATCTGGTGGATCAACCAAGTTCCAAACTTGATTGTCGTACATGGATTCTATTTCGGATTTCATGGCTCCAAGCCACTTGTTGAAATCGGGTCCCACCATTGCTTCCTCATAGGTCTTAGGCTCATCGTTGTCCAACAACAATATATCACGTTGTTCTGCACCTGTGTACCTGTCAGGCGCACGACGTGATCTTTCAGACCTCCGTGGGGCTGGTGTATCTACAACTGGTGGCGCAACACTTTGCTCCTCCTGTTGTGGTTCTGTGGTCGCTGAAACATTTTCTGGTGTTTCTTGAACTTCTTCGAGATGCACCCTGCTCCCACTAACCCTTTTTAAAAGAAACTCTTTCTCCAAGAAAACACCGTGTCGGGCGACAAACAATTTGCCTTGTTCCCGATTATAAAAGTAATATCCCTTAGTTTTCTTAGGATATCCCACAAAGAAGCATTTGACAGATTTGGTTGTGAGCTTGTCAGACTGTAAACGCTTTACATAAGCTTCGCATCCCCAAATTTTGAGAAAAGACAAACAAGGGGGTTGCCCTGTCCATATCTCATATGGTGTCTTTTCAACTGACTTAGATGGAACTCTATTTAGTGTGAGCGTAGCTGTTTCAAGAGCATATCCCCAGAAGGATAACGAAAGATCACATTGGCTCATCATGGACTGCACCATGTCCAACAAGGTGCGATTTCTCTGTTCGGACACTCCGTTCCATTGCGGAGTTCCTGGCGGAGTCAACTGTGGAACAATTCCACAATCTTTAAAATGATTACCAAACTCTTGGCTCAAGTATTCCCCTCCACGATCTGATCGTAGAAACTTGATTGTTTTCCCTAAATGATTCTGTACTTCATTCTGGAATTCTTTGAAGTTTTGAAAGGATTCGGACTTATGCCTCATTAAGTAGATATAACCATATCTACTTAAAGTCATCGGTAAAGGTAATGAAGCACTGATAACCACCTCTGGCCGTTGAGCTCATTGGTCCATATACATCAGTATGTACGAGTGCCAACAAGTCACTTGCTCTCTCACTGTGTCCCATGAAAGGTGCCTTTGTCATCTTACCAAGTAAACAAGACTCACATGTCTCATATGATTCAAAATCAAAAGAGTGAAGCAATCCATCCTTATGGAGCTTCTCCATGCGTTTCTTATTTATATGGCCTAAGCGACAATGCCAGATGAACGTGGGGTTTGTATCATTAGAGAGTTGCCTTTCTTTATTAATGTAATAGATGGGAGACGCTTGAAGATTCAAAACGTATAATCCATTCACCAATGGAGCATGAAAATAGAACATATCTCTGAGATATATTGAACAACCATTGTTCATTGATCTAAAATCATATCCTTCCGCTTGCAAACATGAAGCGGAAATAACGTTTTGACATAGTGTTGGAACACAATAACAATTATTTAATTACAAAACTAATCCTGAAGGTAGATGAAGTGGTACTGTGCGGACAGCAACTATAGCAACGCTTGCTCCATTGCCGACGTGCAGGTTCACGTCGCCCCTTCTCAAGCCTCTACTTCTTCTCATTCCCTACAACGATTTGCAAATATGAGCTACTGATCCGGTATCAAATACCCAAGAATCAGTAGATGAAGTGTAGACCCCCGTTTTTGAGGACGGGAATCATTCGTGTTCGTAGTACCTTATCCCTGGATCGAGTAGTTCGGTACCCACGAATACAGTTCTGAATTACCAGGTGCAAAGTGCACGAATAGTCTTTCATCGAAATTATTACAATAATAGGCCCGAAGGCAATATCCAATACATATAGGACCTACCGGCCTGGATACAACCAAAAGCAGAAATTAGATAAGATAGCAGACGGAAGGCAAGAAGATGCCGATTGCCACAGGCAACGACTGGGGACTAAGACCTGTTGCGCTCCATTGTCTTCATTCCTCCTAGTAGTATGTGTACGGGTCTTCCTCATCTCCTTCATCTGGAGGTTTGTGCGTATAGCAAGGGTGAGTACCCAACGTACTCAGCAAGCCAACACGGAAGTGATGCACATGATAGGGTTATTCAAAGGATGGCTGGGGTTCTTTTGCATAAAGCCAATTTTCACAAATCTTTTCACAAGCCTAACAGCTAGCCAAGTCAAGTTTTAGATCCAGAGTATATTTAATCGGCGATGGTTCTGTCTGCCATCCATCGTGATACCAAGGATGGTTTCCTGTCTCCGGTGCGTCATGGTTTTCTGGGGAGTCTACCTCTTCTCGCAGGTCGAGAAGCTGAGTCCACCAGCATACAAAATCATTATGCATACCAACCCATCATTTTAAAATTTATGAGTCTAGCCAAGCGAAAGTCTTGTCACGATGCTCTATATCCGTGAGCACGGCTATTCGAATAGATTGATTCATTCACACTGCAGTGGATGTACACTTTACCCGTACTCCGTGACAACCCAACAAATGAGCCTACGTCCTACCACATGAGACGGTCACGGCAAAGCCTTTCGATAACCTCACTTTGCGTACCCGCTCCATGAACTTAAGCCCTCATGCACTCTAGCCGTCATTTTCTAGCAGTGAGAGGAGTTCTGGCGCACCCGGGGTAAGGGAAGACTTCCTCAATCTTTAAGTTCAATTAATATCGATTTAATTTTAACATCCACAACATGGGCCGCAGCCTCATCTTCATAACACAAACCACATCATCAAGAACCATCTATGCAAGGATACTGCCTCCGCTCGGCTATCTAATCAGCTAGGTCTATACCCATTCGAGAAGTACGGTTGTACTAGCTCGTTTCCCGGCTATCTCATGGCTCGGTCCTTAACTGACCAGGGTCGACACTTGCCTTTTCCGGAATCCACCCAAATCATCCAGCCGCCCCAGTCTAAAACATTTGTTTAGTAATTTAAATTTTCATCAAACTCATTTCATTATTCTCATGGCCTTGTGGCGCTCATGTCTCCACAGGCCGCAACTCAACTACCTTCCCTAAGGTAGTTGCCCAAGCACAAAGCTTTTTATAAAGACATGAGTATGCATGATTCTAAGTTTAGCAGGGCTAAGCAGTTTACCGAAGTATTTCTCCGGTTGTTTGTATCACTTCGAGAGTTAAAAGGAGTAATTCTAAAGGTAATCAATAGCAAGGTATGGCATAACAAGTATAGGTATCTCTGTATAGCATGCATGTTTAGATTTTAAAATAACATCATTTCGCAATTGGGATCAATATGTTCAAAGAGTGTGATGACTTGCCTTGCTCGCACGTTTGTTGAGTGGGGTCTCCGATGTAGTCCGTAGAGGCCTCTTTGGTTGCTAGACATACGTGCGAAAAGGAAAAATTGAATCCAATTAAAATCCGATAAGAACGAATGAAAAAGCATGAAAAATCATAAAGAACTCTTCAAAATATCCCCTACGACCTTACTCGGGTTACGGAGGATTTTAGGGCAAAATCGACCGTAGCGACGAGTTACGGCTTTTTAGGGTTTTTGTAAGAAGAATCGATAAAGTGATGAGCGGAATTCTTACGAATGTTGTTTAAGAGATTCGTTTATACATTTTTATTGAGTTCAAAAGGTTAAGTATAGTTTGAAGAAAAGAAAAAGTAAAAAAAATCTTCGGGAAGAGTTTTCGTAAATGCAAAGTTCTCTGAAAATCGTATATAGGAGCTCATTTCATTTTGAAGAAAATACCTGTGAAAACTACAAAATTTTGGCATAAATATTCACAAAATATCTCCAAAGTATTCCCCAAATTTTTCCCCATTTTTTCTAATTTTTCTTTTTCTTCTTTTTTGACCGACCGTGCATACTCGCTCTATCTGTTCTCTGGCTCTCTCTCTCTCTCTCTGACGTGTGGGCGCGGCTGGGGTTCGAACCCGCGACCTAACACTCAGCCCAACTCCCTCTCTCCACTGGGCCGGCGCCCACTTCTCGTTTCCTACTCTCCTTTATTTTCTTTTCTTCTTCCTTCCTCTCTTGCCCTGGCAAAAGAAAAGAAGCAGAGAAAAATAAAGTGGCACGGGGAGGGATTCGAACCTAAGACCTCACGCTTCTCTCTCTCGTCTCTCTCCACTGTGCTACGCAGCGCTTCGCTCCTTTCATTCTCTCTTTTTCTCTTATTCGTTTCTCCACTGTTCTTCTTCCTCACGCGGTACCGACGAAGCACAGAGCGAACGGCGGCGACATAATCCGGCGATGGTACGGCTACCATAATGGGTCGTAGAGCACCTAGGGAACCTAGGGAAGCTAACGGAGGTGCTTGCTTAGCCGGGGAGGCAATGGAGTGGGCTAGCGCCGGCGGCCTCATAATGGCGGTGGTGGTGCACGTCGACGGCGTGTTTCCGGCGATGGCATGGCCACAGCGACGGGTCACTGAGCATATAAATGCTATGGGGATGCTAATGGCGGTGGTGGTTCTGCCGGAAAAGCAACGGAGCGACGTAGCAACGTGCGCATGGCGACGGCCGAGGCAGGGGAGTTCGGCGGCGCTCGTCGCCGGCGATTTCCGGCGGCGCATTGGCTTGGGAAACCTAGGGAAACGAATTCTAGGGCTTCATAGATAGCTATCATACCTTCAATTTCAGAGGAATCGGATTGTAGATGTCGAATTTCAAATCCTTGCTCCTGGCGGCCGGTTTAGGGTTCTCCCGACCGGGCTTCAATCTTCTGCGAAATTCTTCGTGGACGGGCTATGGCAGCAGGGGATTGTTGGGGGGTTTTGAAGAGGGAAAAGAGGCAGTCAAGTTTGGTGTTTGGAGCTCAAGATATCGAGGTCACTTTATATAGATTTCGCGGTGAGACCACGGTTGCGGTGTAGGGCATGGCGCGGCACTGTCGCGTGCGTCACGGGCGTGGCGCGCGCGTGGCCGACGTTAGCGAGGCGTGGAAACAGGACGGTGACGACGGCGGCATGGGCACGGGGTGAAGGGTGACGCGTGGGCGCGAGGGGCGGCGGGACCGGGCGCGGGCATGGCGCGTGGCGGCGCTCGGGGCGGGGTCCGGCGACTTCGACGTCGTGCGACGTACGGCTTCTCCTGTGCGCGGGCGAGGCTGACGCCTGCTGGAACGTGCATGCACGAGCGCCTGGCATGGCGAGTGACGCGCGACGCGCGGTGGCGAGGCGGTCCGGGGTCCGGGGTACGGCGTCGAACAGGTGGCGCGCAATGAATAGTGACTTTTCCGATTTTCCTGAATTAAATTTCCTATTTTCCCAATTTTATTTCCTTTCACCCCCAAAATTCAAAATAAAATATAACACATCTAAAAATAAGTTGTAAAATATATGTCCAACCTTTTCACCCCACTTTTATTATTTTACAAATATATTTTACATATCTAATTTAATTCTTTTCCTCAAATTCCAGAAAATGCGGTTTTGATTCAAGTTTAACTTCTAGATTTCATATATATACCCTAAAATATTTTATTACTCATTTTTCTCACTAATTAATATTACTCAATCACCTAAATAATGTTTTGCTCCGTATTAGGGATTTTTAAAAGAAATCGGAGAATGAAGTGCGGATTTATGAAAATACGAATTGGGAGAAATAGAATAGTAATTGTGGTTGGGGGAAGATAAGTTAGGACACAAAATAAATAATAAAATATTTGAGAGTCTTACTCGGAATCTGGGGAATTTTTGGAAAATAAATGGGTGAAGTATGAAAATTAGGAAAAAGGGATTTAAATAAATAAATATGAAAAATATTGTGGGGAAATAAAAGTGGAGAAAAAGTGAAAATATAGCATAAAAATATATTTTTGGAATATAGGAATTTCCTTTGGAATTTTTAGAGGGGAGGAAAATTTAAATAGGAATTAAAAATCAAAAATCGGGAAAATTGCAAAATTGCACTGTTCACGCTGCGCCAAGTGTTCGACGCCGTACCGCGCCGGACCCCGCCGCGCCTCGCGCCCCTCACTCGCCCGCGCCCGTACCGCCTCCGCCGCGCCGCGCCATCAGCCGCGCGCGCGCCGACCCGCGTCGCCGACCCCGCCACGCCGCGCCGCGCGCCACGACGCCGTACGCGGCCCCGCGCCACGCCGCGCCCCTTCCGCCACGCCGCACGCGCCCGAGCCGCCCGAGCCCTAGCGCCGCCACGTGGCATCCGAGCTGGGCCGGCCCCCTTCCTCCATCGTCTCTCCCGGCCGCGCTATAAAAGGGCCGGCGACCCCCCCTTGCCGCACCGCCGCCGCCTCCCTTCTCCCTTCCCGAGCCCAAAACGCCGTCGTTGCCGTGCGCCGAGGTCACCCGTGCCTCACCGCACCTCCGGAGGCCGCCGTCGCCGGTAAGCCCCGCCGCCGCCCTCGTTTCCTTGCGCACTAGTGCCGCCGCCGACTCAGTTGGTGCGCCACGGTCGAGCACCTAGCGTGCAATGAACAAGTGGCGCTGAAAAAGAAAAAAATAAAAATAAAATAAAATAAAATAGGAAAAATTTGGAAAAATTTTAGGAAATTGGGAAAAATATTTTGGAAAGATTTGAGTAAAATTTTGGGCAAAATTAAATTATTCTCTCGGCATGTTTTCTCGGTGCGAAAATTTGAAAATCAAAACCGGACTTTTCCGAATTTTCGTTTTGCGTCGTTTTTGAATCCGAATTTCGTTTAGATCTTTCTCGCCATTTAAATATGTTTCTCTTTTGTGCTCGGACCTTCAAAACCTCAAGCACCAATCCCTCCGCGGATATTTTTCAAATCCGTTTTCTCGAACAAATCGCGATCGTCGTTTTGCGAAAACCCTAAGTCGTCGACCCAATGTCAAAACTTGGAGTTTTCCGGGGCGATCTTAGTACGAACTTAAGTAGGAATTTGGGCTTAGCACTTGGAATCGTTTCTGAGGCTTTTTCGGATCTTTTCGACCTTTTTGGTGTTATATGGGATTCTAATCAGGAGTCGATTGATTTTTCGCACGTACGGGTAGCACCTGAAGAGACCGGCATCGACCCCGTTGAAGACACCACTCCACAAGCGTGTGAGCAAGGCAAGTCATCACACTCTTTGAACATATTGATCCTACTTTGCGAAATGATGTTGATTTCAATTACAAATTGCATGCTATACACAAATGAGCACCTATGCTTGGTATACCCTGCTTTGATATTGATTACCTTTAGAATTATTCTTTGTAACCTTCGATGTGATATGACCGGAGACTAACTTCGGTAAAAAAAATGCTTAGCCCTGCTTATACTAGATCCTTGCATACTCATGATTTTACAAAGAAGCTTTGTGCTTGGGCAACTACCTTAGGGAAGGTAGTTGAGATGCGGCCTGTGGAGACATGAGCGCCACATGGCCATGAGATTGATGAACTAAGTTTGATGAAAATTGAAAATACTATACAAATGTTTTAGACTGGGGCGGCCGGATGGTTTGGGTGGATTCCGAAAAAGGCAAGTGCCGACCCTGGTCACTTAAGGACCGAGCCATGAGATAGCCGGGAAACGAGCCAGTACAACCGTACTTCTCGAATGGGTATAGACCTAGCTGACTAGATAGCCGAGCGGAGGCAGTATCCTTGCATAGATGGTTCTTTATGATGTGGTTTATGTGATGAGGATGAGGCTGCGGCCTATGTTGTGGATGGTGGAATTAAATCGATATTAATTGAACTTAAAGATTGAGGAAGTTTTCCCTTACCCGGGTGCACGAACTCCTCTCACCGCTAGAAAATGACGGCTAGAGTGCATGAGGGCTTAAGTTCATGGAGCGGGTACGCTAAAGTGAGGTTATCGAAAGGCTTTGCCGTGACCGTCTCATGTGTTGGGACGTAGGCTCATTCGTTGGGTTGCGGAGTACGGGTAAAGTGTACATCCACCGCAAGTGTGAATGAATCAATCTATTCGAATAGCCGTGCTCGCGGATATCGAGCATCGTGACAAGACTTTCGCTTGGCTAGACTTTAAACTTAAAACTGCTGGGATGGGTTTGCATGATGATTTCATTCGCTGGTGGATCAACTTCTCGAGATGCGAGAAGGGGTGGATTCCCCAGAAAATCATGACGAATCGGAGGCGGGAAGCCATCCTTGGAATCATGATGGATGGTAGACAGAACCGTCGCCGAATTAATGAACTATGGAACTAAAACTTGACTTGGCTAGTTGTTAGGCTTGTGAGAAGATTTTAAAAAATTGGCTTTATGCAAAAGAGCTCCAGCCATTCCTTGAATAACCCTATCATATGCATCACTTCCGTGTTGGTTTGCTGAGTACGGTTGGTACTCACCCTTGCTATACGCACAAACCTTCAGATGGTGGGATTGAAGAATCGGAGGATCCTTACGCTTACTTCCAGGAGGGTGAAGAAACTGATGGCGCTTACTAGGTCTTAGCCCCAGTCATTGCCTGTGGCAACTGACATGCCGCTGCCTCTATTTCACTGCTGTATCTAATTTCTGCTTTTGTGTTGTATTCGGACCATGAGGTCCTTTGTGGTGAACATTGCTTTCAGGCCTATCGTTGTAATAATTTCGTTGTAAGACTATTCGTGCATGTGCACCTGATTATTCAGTACTGTATTTCGTGGGTACCAACTACTCGATCCAGGGAAATGGTACTAAGAACACGAAAGATTCCCGTTCTAAAAACGGGGGTCCACAGAGCTGGTATCAGAGCCATGCGACCGTAGGATAAGACCAATTGGCGCCCTACCCCCGACTAGTTGGCTAAAAGGAAGTATCCCTATGTAGGACCATTTCCAAACTATTATTTCGAAAATACAAATATACCTTTTCTATATCTCGTATTTCCTTTTCTTTACCAAATGGTTTTGATGATAGCTCTCTCCCTCTAACCCTAAGTTGCCTTCAAAAGCGATGTCGAACCATGTCGGAGCCTGGAAATCACCATCCCACGAGACGAGGGATTCGTGGCACGCTTCGCCATTGCGTGGTGTTTAAGATATCCGTAACCACCCACTTACCGATCAAGAGGCATGGCTCCGAAGGATATCCAAGCATGGGAAGCGGCAGCTGTGGAAGCCCGCATGGGAAGTGAAACACCTTTTTGCTTTCACACCCGCTATCACCGAGATTTAGCGGAAGCGCCATTCAAGACGCGGCCCGCGAAGCATTTCTTCGCCTTAATGCGATACACCGTGCTGAACTTACAAGGACGAGTTTGTGCACCATCCCTATCGCGAGGAAGGCAACCCGCTTGCACCGTGGAAGCCACCCCCGCTGCTACAACCCTATGGTCACACGTCTATCACGCCGGGTGGAGACGGCGGATGACTGCTACGAAGAAGCTTTGCTCGAGATCAACGACCAGCAGCAACGCCTCAATGATCTCGGTCGAGAGCCACCGGGTTGTGGGGATCGATCAACATGCCGCAGACTCACCGCAGCCAACGGTGCCCAATATGAGCAGCTCTCAGACCGATACATGGCCCGTGGGGAAGCCCTGGTAGAACTGGAGGAGCAGCTCAGGAAGAGCAAGCAACAAGTCAACCAGCTGGAGGAGCAGCTGTGCTCCCGCCCTGTCCATGCTGCAGGTACTTCCACCGGAGTTGTACCAACACTCCCGCTCCTGTGCCCGACCACTACTACCTTATGACTCCAGCATGCTTGGACACCTTTCAAGCCATGATGGAGCAAGCTTTTATGTTGAGCACAGAGCCGGCGCCGTACCTGATAGACCCCACTGCTGCCACTTCCATGGGACCCACCTCGAACTCCGTAGCAGTGCCATCCGAGCCTGGATCGGGAGAGGAGAACCCCATCCAGATCCACACCGACTCTGAGTCTGAGACGGAACCTATGGAGATCAAATGGGAGTCCAGCGACACCGATCCAATGGAGGAGGAAGCTCCCACTCGTCGCCTGACTCACACCGGAGGTCCCCTCACCCGCAAGACCGCTCGCAAGAGTACACGGCCACCGAGCAGGAAGATTCGGCATGACTCCGAGGCCACCACCTCTGAGCCATGGGGACTCCGATTTGCTTTAGCAGAGGATCACCCCCTTCCTGCACCTGGCTCCTGCGGATGGTTGGATGATTAGGCGAGAGGACCACCCCAGCTTGATCTCGCTTTGGACGGTTTGGCAGCAAGGATCACACCCTTTCCCCCCTTAATAGTTAAGGCAGTAGGACGATGTAGTTGTTGTATCATGGCATGTGGGACTGTGCATGTACAGTCCATTGTACCCCTTTGATGTAATATTATGGACCTAAGTATCGCTTGTGGTATCCTATTAATGAGCTTATTTTACCATGCTTGTTGGTTAAAGATCATATAAAAACAACTTGAAGAGAAATCACCTAGGAACCATGACCTTAACAGGTTCGGCCTCTTAATTCATCTATCTTCTTCAGATGGCGCATCGCCGCAGAGCCGCAGCAACCAACGAGAACCCGCCGGAGCCTAACCCCTCCACTCTGGCGGAGGTTATGGCTTTACAAACCCAGCTGCTCCAAGCAATTTCCAACAACCAGGGGAGTCGAGGAGGATCAAGTTTAGGAGAGTTCATGCGAGCTAAGCCACCAACCTTCTCCACGGCCGAAGAACCCATGGATGCTGAAGATTGGTTGAGGGTGATAGAGAAAAAGCTAACTCTCGTCCGAGTTCGAGAAGCAGATAGAGTTATCTTCGCCACTAGCCAGCTAGAGGGTCCCGCAAGTGACTGGTGGGACACCTACAAGGAGACGCGAGCTGAAGATGCCGGAGAACCGACATGGGAAGAATTCACGGCTGCTTCCGTGAAAATTTCGTACAAGCAGCTTATGAGGATGAAGAAAAATGAGTTCCGCAGCTGCGCCAAGGAAACACCTCAGTACAAGAGTACCTGAACATGTTTACCTAGCTTGCCCGTTACGCCACCAGTGACCTGGCAGACGAAGAAGAGAAGATGGATAAATTTATCGAGGGACTAAACGATGAGCTGAGAGGACCGATGATCGGACAAGACCACACCAACTTCCAAAGCCTCATCAACAAGGTCGTACGGCTTGAACATGACCAAAAGATGGTAGAAAATAACCGCAAAGGAGGCTTGCTATGGCCCGCCCATTTCGGGAGCGCCTCAACGTCCCAAGGGAGCCACCTCGTCGGATGGAAGCCAAACGTTCGGCAGCCGGTCGTTCCCCGCACCCGACCATGTCAACAGCCAGCTACACCTCCGTTCCGTACACCGACGCCAACCCTAGCCGCTCCAGAAGAAGGAATGTGAACTCGCTTCAATTGTGGAGAATTCGGGCACTACTCCAACAATGCCCCAAACCACGCAACACTCTCGTGCGCACCGGCGCCAATGCAACGGCCGTCCGAGGAACCCCACCCTGCGGGACGCGGTCTCGCTCAGACCCCGCAACCCAATGAGGCCGCCACCGGGTTTCGACGTGGCCGTGTGAATCATGTGCGTGTCAAGAAGCACAGAGGATCGAACATGCCGATGGGTATGTTCTCTATCAACTCTACCCCGCTTAAAGTCTTATTTGATTCTCGAGCCTCGCATTCATTCATATCTTCCCAAGTAAGCAAACAACACCACCTACACCAAGTAGAACTTAAGAGACCTATGTTGGTACACTCACCGGGAGAAACATAACCGTACCCCATGCGTGCATCAATGTGGCCATACGGATTAGGGACGTGGTGTTTCTTTCAAACCTTATGGTGCTATCACCCCAAACCATTGATATCATACTGGATTGACTGGTTGACCAAGAATAATGGAATCATAGACTGCAATCGAAGGGAAGTCACGGTATCCACCCCATGGGGATCACCAATGAGCATAACTATGGACCAAAACCCGAAGCTATGCGAGCAAGCTGCAGGAGTGTTCACCATGCTACCTCTAAGCGGGATGCCGTAGTACAAGAATACCCGGACGTATTCCCGAGGAATTGCCCGAATGCCCCGGATCGCGACATAGAGTTTATCATCGACCTAATGCCCGGTACGCCCCCATATCCAAGAGACCTTACCGAATGCCGGCCAACGAGTTAGAAGAACTCAAGAAGCAAATCCGAGAACTACAAGAGAAAGGATTTGTACGCCCAGCTTCTTCTCCCCGGGAGCTCCAAGACTCTTCGTCAAGAAGAAGGATGGGAGTATGAGGATGTGTGTGGACTACCGATCATTGAATGAAGTGACTATCAAAAAGAAGTACCCACTACCTCGAATCGATGACCTATTCGATCAACTTAAGGGTGCGCAAGTGTTCTCAAAGACTGATCTTCGGTCGGGATATCATCGCTTGAAGATTAGAGCCGGAGATATTCCCAAAACGGCGTTCTCTACACGTTACGGCTTATACGAGTTCACGTAATGTCCTTTGGATTGACCAATGCTCCGGCATATTTTATGAATCTGATGAACAAGGTATTCATGGAATATCTGGATCAATTCGTAGTGGTATTTATCGACGTATACTTATCTACTCCAAGAACGATGAGGAGCATGCGGAGCATCTACGACCGGTACGAAAAACTGCGAGAGCACCAGCTGTATGCAAAATTTAGCAAATGCGAGTTCGCTCAAGGAAGTCGCTTTTCTTGGCCACGTGGTCTCAGCCGTAGGAGTAGCGGTAGACCCCGCCAAGGTCGAAGCTGTCACGGAATGGAAGGCACCCAAGTCAGTAACGGAAGTTCGGAGTTTCTTGGGCTTGGCCGGGTATTACCGAAGGTTCATCGAAGGGTTTTCCACCGTAGCCCGACCTATGACTCAACTTCTGAAGAAGGAAAAGAAGTTTGAATGGAACGAGAAGTGTCAAGAAGCCTTTGACCAACTAAAAGAAAAGTTAACCACCGCCCCAATCTTAACTTTACCTGACATCCGGAAGGATTTCGTGATGTACTGTGATGCGTCTCGGCAAGGACTTGGAGGCGTGTTAATGCAGGATGGGAAGGTCGTAGCATATGCCTCGCGATAGTTACGACCCCACGAGGAGAACTATCCCACACACGACCTGGAATTAGCCGCGGTTGTTCACGCATTGAAGATCTGGAGACACTACCTGATCGGGAACCACTGTGATGTATATACTGATCACAAGAGCTTGAAATACTTCTTTACTCGTCCGATCTCAACCTACGACGAGAGCGATGGTTGGAATTGATCAAAGATTACGATCTAGGAATCCATTACCATCCCGGCAAGGCAAATGTAGTGGCCGATGCGTTAAGCCGCAAAGCCCAATGCAACCATATGGGATTGGAAGGTATGGCCAGTGAACTCCAAGAAGAAATGGCTCGACTTAATCTCGCACCCGATTCCTCACGTAAAAGTAAACTCACCGGAAATCCAACCCCTTCGAGGACTCAAATAGAAGAGGCCCAAAAGGGAAATGAGGAAACCCAGAAATCAAAGAACGCATGGCCGCTGGACGCGCTAAGGAATTTTCGGTAGACGACAAGGGAACCCTGTGGTACAAGAAAAGAATCTGCATGCCTGAACAAGGTGGTTTGAGAGGGTTGATCTTAAAAGAAGCACACGAATCAGCATATTCGTTACATCCAGGAAGCAGGAAAATGTACCAGGATTTGAAGGGAGAATACTGGTGGCCCAATATGAAGAGATATGTAGCCGAATACGTAGCCATATGCGATGTATGCCAAAGGGTGAAAGCCGAGCATCAACGACCGGCAGGCTTACTCGCAGCCGCTCAAGATTCCCGAATGGAAATTGGACGAGATAGGCATGGATTTCATAGTTGGACTACCCAAAACTGCGATCGGTTACGATTCCATTTGGGTAATAGTAGATCGGCTAACCAAGACCGCCGATTTATTCCCGTAAAGACTAACTACAACAAGTGCCAAGCTAGCGGAACTATACATGAGTAGGATTGTATGTCTCCACGGTGTACCAAAAAGGATTATATCGGATCGTGGTACCCAATTCACGTCTCATTTCTGGAGCAAAGTTCACGAGGCACTCGGAAGTCACCTTGCCTTCAGTACCGCTTACCACCCACAGACCGACGGGCAGACTGAAAGGACAAATCAAGTGCTAGAAGATATGCTGAGAGCCTGTGCGTTGGATTTCACCAAGGATTGGGAGAAATGTTTACCGTACGCCGAGTTCTCCTACAACAATAGCTACCAAGCCAGTCTAAAGATGTCACCAAACGAAGCCCTATTTGGTCGCCGATGCCGAACCCCATTGATGTGGTCAGAAACCGGTGAACGAGCCGTATTCGGGCCTGACATAATCAAAGAGGCCGAGGAAAAGGTTCGCCTGATCCGGGACCGATTACAAGCTGCCCAATCACGACAAAAGAGCTACGCGGATACCCGTCGAAGAGAATTAGAATTTAATGACGGTGACTATGTGTATCTAAAGGTCTCACCACTACGGGAACTCGAGGGTTCAAGGTCAAAGGGAACCTCGCACCAAAATACGTGGGCCCATTCTTGATAAACGCTAGAAGAGGTGAAGTGGCCTACCACCGGAGCCGCCCGAGAACATCTCCGATGTCCACCCAGATTCCACGTGTCACGCTTGAAGAAATGCCGGGTGCCGAAGAGCAAGCTCCTTTGGAAACCATCCATATCAACAGTGATCTTACCTACCCGAGCATCCAATCAAGATACTGGACGAGGCAAAAAGAAGACACGGACCAAGTCATGGCGCATGTACAAAGTACAATGGAGCAACCACACAAGAGGAGGCTACCCGGGAGAGCGAGGATTTACCGAAGACGGAATACCCACACCTACTCAAGAATGGTAAGAAATCTCGGGACGAGATTTATTGTTAGGGGTAGGTTTGTAACATCCTGAAAATCGAAAAACTGAAATCGAAACATAAAAATCGGAACTTTCAAAACCTTCGCTTGTTGCTTCTTCCTCGGGTTTGTTGCTTCTTATTTGCCACTCGTTGCATAAATCTAGTTGTGATCAATTCCCTTTCGGTGTTTGGGGATGATTTGGAGTTTGTCGAAAGAAAATGCAAAATTCCGTATTAGGGATTTTTAAAAGAAATCGGAGAATGAAGTGTGGATTTGAGAAAAAGTTGAAAATATAGTATAAAAAAATTATTTTTGGAATATATGAATTTACTTTGGAATTTTTAGAGGGGAGGAAAATTGAAATAGGAATTAAAAATCAAAAATCAGGAAAATTGCAAAATTGCACTGCTCACGCTGCGCCAAGTGTTCGGCCACGCGCCGCGCGTCGCGCCGCCACGCGCGCGACACGCGCTGCGCCGCGCTCGCCACGCGCCGCGCGCCACGCGCGCGCTGCAGCGCGCCGCCCCGCGCGCGCACCTCGCCGCCAAGGCACGCCCCCGCGCGCACGTGCGCGCGCGCGCGCCGCCTGCGCGACCCCGCGCGCCCGCTCGCCACGCCCCGCGCGTGCCGCGCCACGCGCACGCCACCGCACCGCCCCGCGCCCGCGCCGCGCTCGCCGCACGCGCCGCGCCCGTGCCCGGACCCACGCCGCGCGCCGCGCGCGGACCCCGCCCGCGCCAGCTTCCGCCCGCGCGCCGCGCCCGCCCGTACCCGCCCATCCCCGCGCCGCGTGTCGCCACCGCCCGCGCCACGCCGGTCCCTCCCCTTCTCCACCCCGCGCCCGCCTTGCCCTCCCGGCCGCGCCTATAAAAGGGCGGCGACCCCGCCCTTTGCCGCACCGCCGCCGCCCTCTCCGTTTCCCGAGCGCCAACGCCGTCGCCGTGCGCCAAGCCCCCGTGCCCCACCACACCTCCCGAGGGCCGCCGTCGTCGGTAAGCCCCGTCGCCGCCCCTGTTTCCTTGCGCACTAGCGCGCCGCCGCGGCTCTGTTTTGCTGCGCCACGGTCGAGCACCTAGCGTGCAATGAGCTGTGGCGCTGGAAAAGAAAAAAATAAAAATAAAAAAAAATAAAATAGGAAAAATTTGGAAAAATTTTAGGAAATTGGGAAAAATATTTTGGAAAGATTTGAGTAAAATTTTGGGCAAAATTAAATTATTCTCGGCATGTTTTCTTGGTGTGAAAATTTGAAAATCAAAACCGGACTTTTCCGAAATTTCGTTTTGCGTCGTTTTTGAATCCGAATTTCGTTTAGATCTTTCTCGCCATTTAAATATGTTTCTCTTTTGTGCTCGGACCTTCAAAACCTCAAGCACCAATCCCTCCGCGGATATTTTCAAATCTGTTTTCGAACAAATCACGATCGTCGTTTTGCGAAAACCTAAGTCATCGACCCGATGTCAAAACTTGGAGTTTTCCGGGGTGATCTTAGTACAAACTTAAGTAGGAATTTGGGATTAGCGCTTGGAGTCATTTCGAGGCTTTTCGGATCTTTTCGACCTTTTTGGTGTTATATGGGACTCTAATCGGAGTCGATTGATTTTTCGCATGTACGGGTAGCACTGAAGAGACCGGCATCGACCACGTTGAAGACACCACTCCACAAGCGTGCGAGCAAGGCAAGTCATCACACTCTTTGAACATATTGATCCTACTTTGCGAAATGATGTTGATTTCAATTACAAATTGCATGCTATACACAAATGAGCACCTATGCTTGGTATACCCCGCTTTGATATTGATTACCTTTAGAATTATTCTTTGTAACCTTCGATGTGATATGACCGGAGACTAACTTAAAAAAAATGCTTAGCCCCGCTTATACTAGATCCTTGCATACTCATGATTTTACAAAGAAGCTTTGTGCTTGGGCAACTACCTTAGGGAAGGTAGTTGAGATGCGGCTTTGTGGAGACATGAGCGCCACATGGCCATGAGATTGATGAACTAAGTTTGATGAAAATTGAAAATACTATACAAATGTTTTAGACTGGGCGGCCGGATGGTTTGGGTGGATTCCGAGAAAAGGCAAGTGCCGACCACAGTCAATTAAGGACCCACCATGAGATAGCCGGAAACGAGCCGGTAACCGTACTTCTCGAATGGGTATAGACCTAGGCGACTAGATAGCCGAGCGGAGGCGTATCCTTGCATAGATGGTTCTTTATGATGTGGTTTATATGATGAGGATGAGGCTGCGGCCTATGTTGTGGATGGTGGAATTAAATCGATATTAATTGAACTTAAAGATTGAGGAAGTTTTCCCTTACCACAGGTGCGCAGAACTCCTCTCACTTTGCTAGAAAATGACGGCTAGAGTGCATGAGGGCATAAGTTCATGGAGCGGGTACGCCAAAGTGAGGTTATCGAAAGGCTTTGCCTTGACCGTCTCATGTGTTGGGCCGTAGGCTCATTCTTTATGGAGCTCCACCATTCCTTGAATAACCCTATCATATGCATCAATTCCGTGTTGGCTTGCTGAGTACGGTTGGTACTCACCCTTGCTATACGCACAAACCTTCGATGGTGGGAATGAAGAATTGGAGGATCCTTACGCTTACTACCAGAGGGTGAAGGAACCGATGGCGCTTACTAGGTCTTAGCTCCGGCCGTTGCCCGTGGCAACTGACATGCCGCGCCTCTATTCCGCCGCCGTATCTAATTTCGCTTGTGTTGTATCCGACCATGAGGTCCCGTGTGTTGAACATTGCCTTCGGGCCTATTGTTGTAATAATGTCGCTTGTAAGACTATTCGTGCATGTGCACTGATTATTCAAGATCGATTGTGGGTACCAACTACTCGATCCAGGAAATGGTACTAAGAACACGAAAGATTCCCTGCCTAAAAACGGGTCCACA